>PVIJ01009090.1:0-13307 GCA_004024925.1 Scalopus aquaticus | reverse complement strand
GCCAATAACCCAATAATATGTTACTTTTTAAAAAAATTCACTCTTTGAATCATTGTATTTTAAATGATGGATCTAAACCACTTGCACATAATCACTGATAAGTTAAGATAACCATTTCAATTTTTAATTGCTTTTCCTTTTATCTGTCTTCTTCTCCCTTCCCTCATGTGGGAAACTTGAAAACATCTTAGAATTCCATTTCCATTCATCTAAAGTGGTTTTGAGTAATAGCCCTTGAATAGATTTTTTTATTAGCTGTTCTAGGTATTATACCACATATAATCATCACTGTTTCCTGGTATTAAAATTTTATCAGTTCTAGTAAGATACAGAAACTTTCCCTTTAAGTCCCTTCATACTCCACCATTATTAGTTGTTTTCAAACATACATTGAGAACCACATTTAATAGTGCTATGATTTCTTAAAACACTGAAAGAGAAAATGTCAAACACAATTTAGAGTACTCAAGAAGTAAAGTCTATTACAGTCACTATATGTTTACTCTTTTTGGTATTCTTCCTCCCTGATGTTTCCAGATTCCATCTTTCATCATTTCATTTTAAGAAATTTCTTTAGACTTTTGGTTTTAAAGGATAAGTCTAACAACACTAAAATTCTATTCATTCATCTGAGAATGCCATGGTTTCCTCTTTATTCCGAAAGAACAAATTCACTAAATACAGATTCTGAGTTGACAGTTCTGTTAGTACTTCAAAAATATGGTATCATGTCTTTTTAGCCTCTGTGTTTTCTGATGACAACTCCACTGTCATTCAAATATCTCTTCCCCTACAGGCAATGCATCATTTTTCTCTTGATGCTTTCAAGTTATTTCTTTGCATTTTGTTTTAAAGAGTTTTACCACATGTCTTGATAGGGATTTCTTGGGTTCATCCTGTTTGGGGTTCACTGAACTTCTTGAAATTGTAGGGCTCTTCTTTGGTCAAAGATGGGAAATTTTCAGCTATTATTTCTAATTTTCAGTCACAGTTTCTTTAAGCATTTTCTTCAGTCTCGCCATCTCTCTCCTCTCTCTCTAGCACTAACATGACAATTTTTGTTATCCCACAGATCTCTAAACTGTTTACTTCTTGCGTCTATTTTCTTTCCATTGTTCAAACAATAATTCTGTTGTTCTATTAAGCCCATCCACTGTGTTTACATTTTTCAACTCAAAAATTTCCATTTTTGGGTAGAGAGAGGGAGGAAAGGAAGTCAATGTGATATTACAATGGCACTGGAGCTTTGGTGGTGGACAAGTAAATCATGTGCACATGACAAAATGTGATGCAATACTCTTGAAATTTTAGTTTTGTAAGTGAACACAAATTTGGCTTAAAAAATAACACTCATGGGGCCTCCCTGGTGGCAATGCAATTAGGTGTTGCGCTGTGGAGCCGCTGGCAGCGGCGACATGAGTTTGATGCCCCGCCAGGGAGATTCCCACATGGCGCAGCAGACCTCTCCTGCCTCGCCCGCTGTTCCCTGAGCAGTGTATTTCGGTCGATCTGCCTGTGCTGCTCCCCACTCTGTCTCTGGTGAACCCTCTTGCCGCCCCATGCCTCTGGTCTGTACCCCAGTTTGTATGAATAAATATATCTTTTAAAAAGAATAACACTCAAGTCCACAATATATTTACAAACAATCACAAAAAACTTATGAAGGATTTCAAGAATGGAAAAAAAAAATCCGTTTAGTTTTTCTTTATAGCTTATTTCTTTGCTGAAACTGTCTTTTTTTTTTTTTTTCTCATTTGTTTCCAGCAGGTTTGTAATTATTCATTGAAGCCTTTTTTGTGTGCCTTAAAATCTTTCTCAGGTAATCCTAACATCTCGGTTATCTCAAGGTTATCTATTGCTTATCTTTTCCCATTTCCATTGAGATTTTCTTGACTCTTAGTGATGATTTTTTATTGAAATCTGGTTATTTGCAGTATTATGAGACTAGATCTTACTTAAGTCTTGTTTTAGCAGGTCTCCTATGACAGAGGGAGGGAAAAATCACATACTACCAGTTGAAAGTGGAAACTTAGATCCTCTGCTTGACCCTAGTTCACTTCCAGGGTAGGGAGAGGAAGAGGCATCTTGAAACCATTGGGAGGGGTGAGGATTCGGAGTCCTCACATCTGGGGCCACATCTTTCCTACAGGCCCACAGACCCCTAGGTGGTCAGCCTTCTCTTTACCTTTCAGACTCTTGTTATACTTTAGATAGTGTTCAGGATCTTCAGCTGTATTTAGCAGGAGGTATGAGAAGTTTCTACTCAAACATTTTTAACCAAAAGACATTTAAAGTGTCTAAATAGGCTGATAGCTTCTCCTTTAGGTACCTGTCCTTGTCTTTTAAAATTGACATACAAGTAACTGCTCTCATGCTTTGCTGACTGCCAGAAGCTTTAAAACATCACTTATTTGGGCCTCCCTGGTGGCGCAGCGGTTGAGTGCTGCGCTGTGGAGCTGTCGGCAGTGCGCGATGCGAGTTCGATGCCCAGCCGGGGAGAATCCCACATGGTGCGGCAGACCTCTCCTGTCTCACCCGCTGCTCCCCTCAGCAGTGTATTTCTGATCTGCCTGTTCCGCTCCCCACTCTGTCTCTGGTGAACCCTCTCGCCGCCCCATGCCTCTGGCCTGTACCCCAGCTTGTATGTATAAATAAATAAATCTTTAAAAAAAAGAAAAATCACTTATTTATCTGATGAAGCATAATTGCACTGGACTTCATAACTGTCAACATTTCAAATACAGGTTGAATGCTACTCTGGAAACACAAATGAGAACATCATAAATATTATTTAATAACATAACTAACCCAACTACTGTTTGAGATGGAATTTAAAGATTAGTATGATCTTATGCCTTCTCCCATATTACTAGTATTTTAATGCAAATCTTAGCTTTCAAAAATTATTTCTTAATCTATAACCTATTAATCTGTACAATGCAAACCAAAATACAAGTAGCAAAATGTTTTAAAAGTGTAACTCATTTCTTAATTTTGCGAAGTAAGAGCCTTAAATAATAATTTAAATATATCACATATTTATTATTATGCTATTTATAATGATGATGACTGTCAGGAAAATAGGCATTTATGATGGTAAAAAGGAAAGCTTCATTAAATTTTTCCACAAGTAAAGTGTCGTCATCTATTGGATAATCTGCACAGCTAATTATATGTGGCAAGCATTTCTGTATGTGTGAGTGTACATAATGTCTTTTTATTCTAGTTCCACAATCTATTATAAAGATGTTTCATTCAGAATTGGTACCATCAGTTTCAAAATTATAAGGTTGTTTTGCCCATCTCTTCTCTCTATAGTATCTGTTTATTCAGGTTACCAATAAACAAATATTTGAGTATCTATTAGATGGCAGACTGTGCTAGGAATACAAATAGAGAGAATCGTAAACAGACGTGATCAATGACCACATGATCTCATAGCAGAAAGCTCTATAATCTTTCTGTGACCCCTCAAAACGTCAGTCGTAACCTTGAGATAAAATTACTGCAATCCCATCATAGTGACTGTGGCAAAGAACCTTTCTTCCTTCAGCAAATAGCAACATGGACAAACCACTAAAATAGAATAACTGAATTTATCAAATGTCAAAATATTATGATTTTAGTATCTAGAAGCATAGACAGAAATTTGTACTTATTTTTTCTTTCTCCTAAAACTAAATCTGTAAACTGTGCTCTAATAACTAAAGACGTTCATACATAATTAAGTAAAGGTTGGGGCACACAAGGTACTAAGTAAATATCAAATATTGAACTTTGAGTAAGTGAAATCTGCAGTTGGTAAAATCAGAAAATTAGTGTTATTTTAATAAAGAGAAAATTTCTATAGATATACTTCAAACAGTTCATAGCAAACACTTCTTAAAAAGTGACCAATCACAAATCAACAGACATTTCAAGTTACTCCATCTTATCTGTTGGTACAACCTAGTTAGACACTAATGAAATTCTGAAAAGTTGCTAATAACTCATCTTTAATGAAATATTTTCAAAATATATGTAAAAGGTCAGGAACATTAAATTTTAGTAAACAATTTCCAATATAAAAAGCATAGCACTCTGAATCTACACAGAGGAAAAAAAAAACCATTTTCTACCTTGCTATACAATTCTCCACCACGAGAAACAAAGTATTTTTTTCAGTCATGCATTTTCACTGTACAAAATTAACATAAATAAAGAAACAACAAAAATCACCAATAAACCTACTATCAAGATTTTCATTACTAACATTTTGGGTATATACCTTTCTACTGTCTACTAAAGTTTACATTTTGCTTTCATTTACATCGTAAACTTTTTCCTAAGTAAATGTAACCCTTTACCACCATCTTTAATAGTTAGGTGCTATTCTACTATTTGGACACATCATAATTTATTCCCCCAATTTTCTTATGATAGGTTTATAGGCTGTTGCCAATTTTCCACTATCATAATTACCATTGCAATGAATATCCTTGTACAGACATCTTTGGTGCATGTGTTTAAAAAGCTCTAAAAGTAAAAATGCTAAATCAAAAAGGCATTTTTTGTTTTGTTTAAGAATTTTTATATATGCTAACCAATTGCCTTCTAGAGAGATTCTGCCAATTTATATTCTGATGCTGTATAACAAAGTACCCAAACCCATACCTTGCTTACATTGAGTATCTCACATTGGTGTTATACTTGTAATTTGATAGGTTAAAACGACACTTTTTTCATTTATTTGTTTCTTCGATTACTAATGATGTTGAACTTTTTATCCCTTGTGTGATGAGTCCTTATTCTTTTCTATTAATTTTTAAGTAATCTGTGAATGGACTTTTGTTTTAAAAATGCCAAACAATTCAGATAAAGTCAAAGCTCTCCTTGACCCCAAATTCCCAATTCCAAACTATCATTCAGACATAAACAGATGCTGCTTCTTTCCCAAAATTCTCAGTATTTATATGCATGTGTGCATACAGAAATTAGATTTTCTGTAAGTTAATTTTTTAACTAAATGACATACATATTTTTTAGCTACACAGAATTCCACAGTATGAATGTACAATATTTTAAGCCATTCCCTAGCGATGGCAATCATTGTTCCCAACACTATGAAAAAAAAATTAAAATAAGCAATGTTGAAATAACTATACTCTGAACATCTACATGTTCACTAGTTTCTATAATTAATTTTACCATATTTACTTTTGTGACATACCTATTCATCTACCAATCCATTTTTCAAAGCATTTTGAAGTTTGGTGCATCAATCCATTTCAGCCTGATCACTTCAGCATGTATATCAATAACTGGAATTTAATAATTACTTGCAGATTTTTTTCTTTTGAGGTGAAACTGACATTTAATGAAATAAACTAGTCTTAAGTGTACCATACAAAGGAGATTTTACAAATATATATACACCTGCATAATCCAAATCCTTTTCAAGATACAGGTCATTACCATCACCTCATTTCTGTTTCCCGCCAACTCCTGCCCCCACACCTATGAAACTACCGCCAGTTCTAAATTTTTTTCTACCATGGATTAATCTTGCCTCCTAAAAAACTTCACATTTTGAAAACATAAGACATAAAATTGTTCCGTGAGAGGTTTCTTTTCCTCAGTACAATGTTTTTGAGATGAATCTATGTTATGTATGTTATCATAAAACCCTTTTATGGTTTTATTTCATTATATAAATATATCACAATTTGTTCATTCATTCTCTTGTTGATAGACAAATATGCTATTTCCAGGCATTGGCCAACATAAATAAAGCTGCTACAAACACAGTTTTTGTGTACACACATTTTAATTTCTCTTGGGTAGATATAGAAAAGAATAGAATTAATGGGTCATACTATAGTTATACATTTAGTTTTGCAAAGAACTCCTAGAACTTTTGCCAGTGTGGTATGAGAGTTGCAGTTGCTCCATATCTTTAACTAATTTGTTCATTTTAGTTTTAGCCTTTCTACTATCTATGTAGTAATACCTCATTCAAGTTTTAACTGGAATTTCCTCATAAAAAATGATAGTGAGCACTGTTTAATGTGCTAATCGATCATTTGCATATGTTCTTTGAGACTTCCTTTGCTCACTTTTAATGAGGTTGTCTTTTTATTTTTGAATTGTGTTCTTTGTGTACTCTAAATACAGATCCTAAGTCAGATAAACATTTTGCAAATATTTTCTCCCTGACTTTAGCTTACCTATTCATTTTCTTCATGTCCTTTGACATTAAGAAATTCTTTGACAAGTATTTATTAATTTTTTTCTTCTACGGGTAATACTTCCTAAAAAATCTTTGTCTACCCCTAAGTCACACAGATGCTTTCTTCTAGAAACTTATTTGTTTTAGCTTTTGCATTTAGAGTTATTTTCTATATATGCTGTATACAGAGAGAGCTGAAGTTAATTCCCCATATGTTGAAAAGACATTTATTTCCCCCACTGGATTGCTCTGACACCTTTGTTGAAAAATCAAATGACTATATAATCACGAGTCTATTTCTGTGCTTTTCTAAATTTTCTATTGATCAGTTATTTTCTTATGCCAATACCACAACTTGGACAGCTTAAAACAACAAAAATTTATTCTCTCACAGATCTGGAGGCCAGAAGTTCAAAAATCAAGGTGCTGACAGGGTCATGCTCCCTCTGAAGAGCTTAGAGAAGAATCTTTCCATGCCTCTTCCTAGCTTCTGGTAGCTACCAGCAGTCTTTGGGTTCCTTGGCTTTCAGAAGTTTTAACAAATAGTAGTTACTATAATGATGATAATGATTCATATTTTATCCTTTGTTTTGTTTAAATACAAGGTAGCTTAATTTTACTACAGTTAAACCACTAATTATGTGTCAAGACTGAGCTCATATCACCCTAAGCAGCTTCTCTGACTTTCCTAATTGCTCCTTCCTTTTTGACTACTGTCACGCATACACACTGGTACTACTGCACTTATTACATACTATAATTGTTTGCTTACATGTTTTATTCTCTCCTTTAACCTGTGAACACTACAAAAACAGAAATTGTATTATATATATATACGTTGTTTACAGTACCAAGCATTGTATTTAGCACTCATTATTTGCTGAATAAAGATTTAATGATAATAAAAATTATTCTGAAAATACCCCTGCAAGATAGAAAGCAAGAGGAAATATGAAGAAATTAAAACTCAAAGAAGGTAAAGTAATTTCCCACATTTAAAATTAGCGGCCTACATGGGGACTAGATGTCAAAGCTTTTCTTCCCTGGTTCATAAGGAAAGGTACTTTAGAGAAAGGAGCACTGGCCAAAAAACTGGAAGACTACAGTTACAGACCCAGATGTGCTTTTACTCTCTGGGTTAACATAATAAAAAAAAAAATCCCTTAATTCTTTATTTCCTCATCCATAATAAGGATAATTCTAACTTGGTTTAACTTAGAGAGTTATGAAGGTTCAGATATAATAGTGCTTTATGAATTCTAAAGCCCCATATACAAATGCAAAGTATTATTACCTAATGGACCTGTAATTCACAACCTTTCTGGAGCCTCCTCCTTCTTTCATCACCCCCACATCAATTAACTGCCAAATTCTACTGATTGATTCAGCAGGACCTTACATACTCATTATCTCCTTTTAATCACCTCTAAACTATTCTGACTCAGTCCCTCATTCAGACTCATCAAGATCACTACAATAATCTAACTGCTGCCCTGCTGCTAGCTCACCTCCAGTTTCTGCCCAAGCATACCCTGGTGTGTCCCTGCTCCATTTGAAAGCTTTCAATGGGTTTTCACTCTCTTCAATACACTTCAAACTCCTTGAACTAATAAATCAAGCTATTCACCCATCTATGCTTGTCTAATCTCATGTACATCTGTGTATGCACATGCACACACACTCAGCAATTCATTCTTCTCTAGCACCTACCTGTACTTCCACAAAATTTATGCTATACTTGGAATATATTTTCTACTCAATTCCAAAATTTACCTATCCTTTAATGTCTTACTCAAACAATACTTTGATTCAAAGTCTATCCAAATTGATTCACCTGCTAGATTACTCTCTCTCTTGTAATTTATCTGTACTTCTCTTCACAAAACACATGAGACTCCCTGCTTTGTGTTACAGTTATTTATGGACATGCCTCCTAGTGCTTACTAGAAGTTACTTTAAGACAAGATTTATGGTTGATTCACTATGCCTAGAACAGGGATATTCATATGTAATATTAATAGAAATATTTGTTTCTATTTTTAGGTAATTTCACGAAGTTCCTTCCTCTTCAGTAAACTTCCATTCAGAATCTCCATTATTTAAGACAAAACTAGGATTTTGTTTTATTTTCAAAGAAAAGTAAAGTTAAACTGTTTATGGACTGAGCTTTCTATAATATACCTAAAACTTTTTGGAATTACCTCTAGAATGTCACGAAGAGACAGTTTCAAATTTCATAAATCAAAAAAAAAAAAAACACAATAGAGTTAAGATATTTCAAATCCACCTACTTGCCAGGCATGCTTTTTAGAGTACAAAAACTAAATGTTAGAGGAAAAGAAATCCAATTGTATCACTAAAATTATGCAACGGTAAAAAAAGTCAACTGGAGAAAGAATTTTTCTAATATTTATTTGTGCACAACTCAGGCTGACACTTTGAAGAGAAGAATCTGACAGTTACAAGAAAACAAACTCACTCATTCCCCTTAATTTCTGAAGACTCACACAAGTCTGACAGGCCAAGCACAGAGTGATCTCTCATGTGTATCACCATGACAATTACGGGTTCAGTAAAAATGTTCGCCAATTTTAATAAAGTCCACTTGGTTTGCAGAAATAGCCGACCTAATATTTTCATATTTAAGAAGCCACAAACATGCACTAATTTGTAAACCAAAATAAGACTGTTTAAGAATTTTATCTTATGACATCAGAATAAGTACAAAATTAGTATAATGGCAGAGGGCCAGGTGATAAGAAAGGCTGAGTGTTCACAGGAATCAGCAGGGAAAGACTCCTGTTTTTGTACTGAGAAGTCACTCTGCCTCTATACCATCTTTGGTTTGGTTTGGTTTGGTTTTCCCCTTCAAACAGTTATAAGGGTTTCTCCATGAATTTTCAAAGTGCTATGAATCAAATCTGGGAAACACTGATTAAAAAAAAAACAGAACACAGTTCAGCATAAGCAGTCAAAATGATTTAGTTTAAGGATAGAACAAAAAAGCCATTATAGTATTTATCCTGAAACTTACACTGGAAATAATCTGTATTTGTCATTAGATTAATTTGACAGTTTTTAACATGGGATAAATCAAACTGCTATAGATGCTTCCTTTTCCTCCCTATCACTGGTTGTGGGGAGGAGAAAAAAAAAAAGAAAAAGAGTGCTAAGCAATAGAGTCTCCTTTTATTCTTCCTTTCCAAACTTATAGCCAAGTTCTGACCAGCCAGAATAAGGAAGAAACCGAGGAGTGAAGTGAGAAAGCACCTTTCCTGCCAATCCTCACAACTCCATTCCCAGTCTTTCCCAATCATTGTTCTGTTCCTCACAACAGAACTCTGCAATAGTTTCTCACTTGATTCAGGGGAAAAAAGCCACCAGTGGTTTAAAATTCAGAGGATTTTGTAGATGAATATGGAAATTTCACCATTAGGTACTCCTAAATTCAAATAATTAACAACTACACTGGGAACATACCAATTTAGGAAGACTACCTTCATCCAGTTCTTGAAATAAAATATGCTTCTAATCAAAAACAGCCACACTATTTCCTACACAAATTTCATTAGATTAATTAAACATGAAGAATAGAATTGTGTAGGTTTATGAAACATTAAGGAAGCTCTTCTCTAAATAATATTTACTGATGATCACTATCTTTTTTTCATGCTAATAATAAAATATACAGATTATTCTTACCATAAAAAAGGCAAAACATAATAACAGACTCTCATTACCCTCAGTCTCCAAAGAAGAATTTACTTCTCAACACTGTTATAAAAAATAATTATTCTTTGGGGAATAACCCCATACTAGCACAAGATGTTCTGACAGGCCTCTCTCATCTCTCATTTTCTATTACTGTATGATTACATGGCCATATTCATCAATCACTTCAGCAAACACCACCAAGCCACAATGTTATTACATACTAGCCAACAGATACTTTCAAAACCATATAGTCATGCCACTATCCATCTTTTATAGACAGGCAATCAAACTCAACATGACAAGACTTCAGAGAAATAGCTAATGGTAATAAAAGTTTTCAAGTCCTTGACGCAAATGGATTAATCTGTCCAAGAAATACAAGTAATTAAATCAGTCTTTTACAATATTTTACACTTTTAAATTTAGTAATAATATTTTTTAACTATAAGAAATGCTTTAAAATTACTTATTTTTACTTTGAAATAATTTTCAAGATGGTTCAATGACAGTTCCTCACATTCAAACAACCTAGAAAATAATTTGTCATATAAATCAAGTGATGTGCAACCGCACATATTACAATGCTCAGTCCTTAATCTGATACTTAAATTATCCAATGTGACTCACTAATCAAGTTACAGTCTGAATTTCACTCTTACTAAGGTTGAAACAAACACAATTTTCACAAAAGGCCTGAGGAGCCCCCTGGTGGCAGATTCTTTGGAAGAAAAAAAATACAAATGCCTAAGTATAGCAAATGCTATTACAATAAAAATATCTGCTTTAAAAAACTGACCAACTTCTACTCTGCAACTTAACTATTTTAGGTACAATCAAATCCAGAAAAAAATAAAAAATGTTACCAAGGAATGTTGAGTAACCACTGAAGTTCTCTGTGAGATATGATCACAGCAGCAGTCTAAGTAGCAAGACTTGCAAGATGTCAGATGCAGAAGGAACCTTAGAAAAGACTTAGTCCAGAGCAGAACAGAACTTAAGTATTGTCCAAGATGGTAACCACCACCACCCATACATGCTAACTGAGCATTGAAATGTAGCTATTATGTAACTAACTGAATTTCATAGTTCATTTCACTTTAATTATTTTCAACTTAAATATCCATATATGGCCAGGCCACTGGCTACTATTTGGACAAGACAGTTCTAGTCTTTTATTGCTAATCTACTCCAATAAAATAGTCACCAGAGCAATCCAAGGAAGATTCAAAGGGTCCCAGATATAAGCAGACCTGGATGGTACAAATACATAAAACTAAATCTGAATCTTTTGGTTTCAGGATTATAAAAGCACATAAACAACAGCATTAGGCTAAGCGTGGTAACTGCAATTAACTTAAAATACAGATGCATTTGAAATGGTCAAATATTCCATTGAAAATAATGTTGGCTTTACAGTCTATATAATATTGAAAACATGTGAGAATTGATATAGCCTTTAGCTACGTCACATAAAATATATTAAGAGCTCAGGCTGAATCTATCACCCTGGGGCATTCATTCTTTTCTTTCATATACAGAATATAGAGGAAAATGGGTTCCCGAACTGAATTCAGGAATCCAAGAAATAGAACAGCACAACAGATCCAGTCTCTACTTCAGTCTCAACTCTGGCAGAATGTGCTATTTAGTTCAAGCATATATATATACATTTCCTGAACACTGTGAGGAATAAACACAAAGGTAGACAATGTAAGGTTTATGTCCTCTAGAAACTTAATACTTTTTTCCTATAATTAAAAGAAATAAGAATAGACACAGCCCAAAGGGTTATAGGTACTAGCCTCACCTTTTCTCTCTACCAACTGCTAATTTCAAATGGTCAACAACCACTTTGCACACAAAATTTCTAAATTTTTCAATAAAAAGTTGTGCCTCAAGACCCTCATTTCTGTGTGCTGGTCTAATCTCCTTGAATATCTCAAAGTTAGTTCAAGAAATATTTAGGAGTCACAAGATAGAAAACAGTAAGATGACCTGGAGAAGTTCATCCTCATGAAAGATGCAGAAATTTCACAGATCATGTTATGTGGCAAGCATATGGAGGAGTATACGGGTACTACTATAAACACAAAGAGGAGTCTTTAGTAGAGGTTGTGAGGACAGAAAAGGATTTCTGAAGGATATACAAACTGAGCAAAGTCTAGAAGGATGGACTAAGACACATAAACAGCATGACAGAGAATCACAAGTAATCCAGAATCATTACACTATCTGGTTTAGAGCAGGAAAGTGGCAAGAAATGATGTTAGAGAGGTGGACAGAGGTAAGGCCATAAATACCATAAATATTACCCAATAGAGCTGAAATAGATGAGATGTCACATAAGGTTTACAGATATATGTTTCAGAGAGTTCACTGTGTGTGAACAGCATGAAGGATGGATTTGCAGGGGCAAAGCAGTACAAAAGGGTCAGACAGTTGACTGTAGCAATATACCATCTGAGTCATGCCGACGGCATGGATTACACAAGTGTAACAGAAATAGAGATGAGACGCAAGAAGTGCTTAGGGAGGAAAATTATTATGTCTTAATCTAAGAAGCTTACAGAAAGAAAGAGCTAAAGACAGAGACCTCAATGTCACCAGCATTAAGTGATATTTAAGCTCTTGGCACTACATTAAGTGATAGGAACATAACAAAGAACAAATCACAGCCTCCTTCAGGAAAGAGATGTCCATGGGAGACAGACAAATAAAAAGTCAGTAACAGAAATGACAACTATGCTGTAGACAAGCAATTTTTTTTGGGGGGGTGCATAGAAGAACTGGGGTATAAGCCAGAGGTGCAGGGGGATGATTCACCAGAAACAGAGAAGGGAGCAGAACAGGTGGATTTACTGAAATACACTGCTAAGGGGAGCAGCATGTGAGAAGGAGAGGTTGCTGTGCCAAGTGGGTTAGCTCCCTGGCTGGGTATCGAATCAGGTGATTGTGGTGATATACTTAACCCCTAGGTCACTAGGGAGTCCAGGCAAGCAATATTAAACAGGGACTGGGGGAAGAACCCAGAAGAGATACCATGACACATGTATCCTAAAGTATAAAGCTGTTTGGACATGTTAAGTTTGATGACTGAAATAAGACACGTTAAGAAAAAAGAAAGGGGGTGACGTCATCAACATGGCGGTGAAGGGACGCTAGTATCAACTCTCCCAAAAGACAAGCCGCCTATAAAGAGACATCAGCCAAACCCAGAGAAGATCCAGAAACGCTACATAAATCTAACACCCTCACAGGTGAGTAGAACTTGGAAAGAAGCTAAAAAGACTGATCAAGGAGAAGAAAGAACCATCAGATCCCCTCTCCCCTCCCCTCAACACAAAACCGGACCAGGAGACCAAGACGAGAGGCACCTGAGGAAACC
>PVIJ01009089.1:0-69199 GCA_004024925.1 Scalopus aquaticus | reverse complement strand
GCCCAGGCCCCTGTGCGACCACAGCCTGGGGCCTTCGGGTCCAGGCACCCCGGGATGGAGAGCTCAGCCGGGGGAAGGACACAGCAGGGGGGTCGGCTGGGGAGCCCCGTGACCGCAGAGCACCCGGGCTGGTTTCAGAGCGCAATCCCCTCCCGCAACAATCCACTACCTCCCAAAATGGGGAACACAGACGCCCCAAACCCTGGGCTGCGAGAAGCCGGGGGCACTGGCCAACACGCTGGCCTTGCGTCCACCCCCGGCCCCGACTTGGGCGTCGCCCTCGGAGGGGGCTGTACGGGAACCCGCCAGGGGGTGGAGGAGGGACACGGAGCTGCCCAGGCCGAGCCCCGGCGGTGACCCCCGCGCAGGACAGCTGTGTCCGCGCCCCGCAGCTGCCGTCCGAGCGGTAGCAGCTCCGGCCTGGGCAGGAGGGCCATGCCGCCCCACGGCCACCCCGAGGCAGCGAGGCAGGACTGGGCCCTCCCCCGGCGATCTGCCGGTGGCGCTGGAGGGGGCGGTCAGCAGCCGGCAGTCGCTGCCCTGGCCCGAGCTGGCTGCTCTGGGGACGCACTGGCCAGGGGCGCGAAGGGCAGGTGCGGCGGCCCCGGCCCTGTGTCAGGCACGCTGCTGCTGCGGCCCCAGCGGCCACTCCCAGGCGCGTGCAGCCCCCTCCCCCTGCGGCGGCGCCCCCCGCGCGGGCGGCAGCAGCGGGCCCCAGGACAGCTCCAGCAGGGGGACCCTCGGGGCGTGGCCGCACGAAGCAGAGGCCAAGGATGGCGGGGCCCCCACTTCTCCCTGAGCAGACACCGCAGCAGCAGCATCCCGGGCCTGACCCTACAAGGGCGATGCCCCACCAGATGCCCCAGCCAGCCCGGCGCTGCCGGCAGAGCCGCACCCAGGCCGGACTTGCCTGCTGAAGCCACCACAGGGCGCACCCCTCGCCCAGCCCATGCCCATGGGGCCCCTCCCGGCCCCCCCAAGCAGGCCTCCTGAGCTCCAGAGCAGCAGCACTGGTCTCCAGAGATCTTAGCACGATTCGCAATCCCTTGTCTATGCTGCCTTTGGGTGTCGCCCCGGAACCCCCAGGGTTCTGCAGGTGAGACCGCGCCACCTCGCGCACCAGCGCCACCCACACGCAGCTGGCGCGAACAGGCGTCTGTGGCCTTGGTGCTGCTGAGGCAAGATGGCAAAGCCCCTCTGCAGGTGGCCAGACGCAGCTGCGTGGGCAGTCACGCCACGGACCAGGCTGGCAGCAGCGGTGGTGCAGCTGGCCAGCGGGCACGGGGGGGCTCGCACCCGGGCCTGCCACCCTCCCCTGTGCGATCTCTCCCTTGCAAGGCTCACCGGGCTCATCTTTTAAAAAGAGAAACGAAAAAGGGAGATGAAGAGGGCAGACGAGGAGGAAGGGCGCATCAGCGGGGAGGAGCATCTCCAACTCTGTTTCAAAGAGCCCCGGGGCCCTCGACTGGGACCCCAGCTTCCGCACACGGCGGGGAGAGGCAGGGCCCGCGAGGCCTGGGCCAGCGGCTCGGCCGTGCTCCAGGGGTCGAGATGTGCTGCCGTGCCCCCAGGTCAGCGCGCCCCCGTGGCCCGGCCCGGACCGCGGCCCCGCCCCCGCCCAGTCATCGCCCACCTCGTTGAAGACGACCCTGGCCGCCTGCCTGGACAGCTGCTCGGTGGGCCTCGCCGCCGTCTGCCAGGTCCTCCCGAAGAAGTGTCGGTAGGTGACATCGAAGAGAGACACACGCAGCTGGCACCCCACCTCCGACAGCACCTCCAGCATTCCCTAGGGGACAGAAGAGGCCAGCCCTGAGGGTCAGGGGCCAGCCCACAATAGCGGCCCCGTCCTGGTAGATCTGGCCATGTGGCCACGCAGCCTCTGTCGCTTGTTCGGGTGTCAGTTTCCTTTCAGGGAACCACCTCTTCTATGGCTGGTGTCCAGGTGGAGCTCTGGGGTCAAGGGCTCGGCCGTCTCCTTGTCAGTCAGAGCCCTGCAGTCTCCAGATCAGACTCGCCTGGTGCCAACAAGACACAGAGGCCAGGGTTGCTGACACAGATGCAGCAGACAGCACAGAAGCCAAGAAAGAAAAGTGTAGGTGACAGCACAGGAGATCCTGGATCGAGCCATACCTGAAGCTCAAGCTAACTACGGATTTGTCGGCGACGTGAGTTAATAAATCACCTCTGGCTTAAACCCTTTTGTAGTTCTTTTTTTTTTAAAAAGATTTATTTTTTATTTATACATACAAGCTGGGGTACAGGCCAGAGGCATGGGGTGGCGAGAGAGTTCACCAGAGATGGAGCGGGTAGCAGAACAGGCAGATCAGAAATCCACTGCTGAGGGGAGCAGCGGGCAAGGCAGGAGAGGTCTGCCTCACCATGTGGGATTCTCCCCGGCTGGGCGTCGAACTCGCGTCGCCACTGCCGACAGCTCCACAGCGCAGCGCTTAACCGCTGCGCCACCAGGGAGGCCCTCTTTTTAATCATTTGCAACTGAACAAATCCTTCCTGATGATAACCACAAACTCTAAATCCTCAACTTACCAGAATTATTTTGGGGTCATATTAGCAAAGGAAAGCAGAACTCTGAGGGCTGAGAAGGGGACCGTGAGGACTGGCTGCAAATACAGAGCAGACAGAGATTGGCAGACCAGGCCTCCCCGCCTGCAGCGAGCTTCTGCCGCGTGCTCCTGTCACCAGCCTGTCGGTCCCCAGGACCAGCCCACGACTTGTCTTTCATCCATGCATTTAACAGATGTTAATTAGGCCTCTCTCCTGTCCCAGGCACCAGCGACACACCAGGGAACAGGGGATCCCCCGAGGAAAATCAAAGACGAGGAGACGGGGGCGGGGGGCTGTGTATCAGGAAGTCGGGAAGGTGCTTTGGCAGATACGTGAGGGGCAAGCGCCAGGGAGGACGCGGGCGTGCCCTGGAGGGACGGCAAGCAAGGCCTGCTGGGCAGCAGCCTGGGTGATGGGCCAGGAGAGGCCCCGCAGCACAGGGCTTTGCGCTGACCTCGTGCGGAAGCCCAGCCCGGCTTCTCTCCCGAGGCCCCGCCTGGTCTGGGGCCAGGGCCACAGAGCGCGCCTGCCCCCCTGCTCTCTGTCACGATCTCACACTGGCATCATTTCTTCCCTTAATATTTTATAAAACCCCAGTGACACCATCTGAGTCTGGAGTTTTCTTTGGGGCAGCTGTGCCGTGGCGAGTCCCCTCTCTTCTGCGAACACAGGGCTATTTGGGGCTTCACCACCTCCAGCCACTTTGGATAAGCTGTGCTTCCCCGGAAGGTGCCCATCTCTGACACGGCTGCGAAAAAAGATAAACGGGGCATCTGGAACAAAAGGATGGACCGTGAGGTCATTATGCTGAGTGACATCCGTCAACAGGTTGGAAGAAGATTTCGGAGGGTTTCCCTCACCTGCAGACTATCAACACCCAAAACAATTACACGCCAACAACAGAAGAAACAAAGAGGTGACCTCGGCAAAAAGAAGATGATGGTACTATTACAGGGCAGCCCCGATAAAAAACAGGGCGCCTGACTGTGGGTCCTCACCCGTGTGCTGAAAAAGGGACTTATAATAAGACACAACTGCAGGCACACACAATAACACTAACAAAGGGTTATTTACAAAAGGGAAGGGAAAAAGAAAGAATAAATTGGTGAATGCGTCCTACCAGTTCCGCTGAGCTAGAATCCCAGTCGCCCGCCATAACCCGGCGACCAGGCAAAAAAAAGACCTCGGAAACCCTCACGTCTGTTTATATAAAAAACCTGGCTGCCTAACCCCGCCCCCAGTTCCCAGCATCCTCCCTTTGGTGATGATGCATTGTGGGATTTGTAGTCCTAGGTGTCTTGGCCCTCTCTGGTCTCAGGTGGGGCAGGGTCTCTAAAAACCTGTCTGTGGAGTTTGTTCAGGCCGTCCTTTCTCCCCCAGCAGTACCAGGGGTGGCGGGGGTAGGGTGGGGGCGGGGAGGGAGGCATGGCGGAGGGGCACGGGTAGTTAGTGGGCGAAAAACAACTAAATAAATAAATGGGGGGAAGGAAATTTGGCCATTCCCGCTAAGTCCCCCAACGCACGCCCGTCGGCGGCCCCCAGCACCGGGTGCTCGCGCTGGCATCCCTGGCGCTGCAGGAGCCTGGGCAGCCTGGAGCCTGCTCTCTCTCACCTCTCAGTCTTGTCAGGGGCTGTCAATTTCATCAACCCTAGAAAAGAGCTGGTTTCAAGCTTTGTTGCTTTTCTTTTTTTTTTTTTTAAAGATTTTTTTATTTATGCTTACAAGCCGGGGTACAGGCCAGAGGTGTGGGGCGGCAAGAGGGTTCACCAGAGACAGAGCGGGGAGCAGAACAGGCAGATCAACAGAAACACACTGCTGAGGGGAGCAGCGGGGAGGCAGGAGAGGTCTGCCGTGCAGTGTGAGAATCTCCCCGGCCGGGCGTCGAACTCGCGTCGCGGCTGCTGACAGCTCCACAGCGCAGCGCTTAACCGCTGCGCCACCAGGGAGGCCCCTGTGCTGCTTTTCTGTTTACCCTTTACTGAGTTCTGCATGGGAGGTTCCTACTCCCTTCCATATGTCCCACCCAAAGGACGGTGCCAGCTGCGTCCCACAAGGGTCGGTGCTTTTCCTTTGCTCAATTCGAATTATCTTCTAACTTCCCTAGGGAGGCTCACGGGCCCCCCGGCCAGCAGAGGGTCTTTTGACTCCCAGCTATTTGAGGGTTCTAGGTGTCAGGCTGCTTTGGAGAAGGAGTTCCACCTGTGGGGACTGACTGAGACACACGTGTACGTGAAAAAACTGCTGTAAATAAGGC
Source organism: Scalopus aquaticus (assembly GCA_004024925.1). NCBI lineage: Eukaryota > Metazoa > Chordata > Mammalia > Eulipotyphla > Talpidae > Scalopus > Scalopus aquaticus. Next base: position 64,382 of record PVIJ01009089.1, on the reverse strand, counting down.
CGCTCGCTGGAGTGGCCCCTGGGCAGCGGCGGCTGCAGGCATCTTGAGTGCGTCCGCAGGGGCCTGGGCAAGAACACGAGGGCCCCACGCGGGTGACGTGGTGGCAGGGGAACTACGGGGCTACAGCGATGGGAGGAAAAATGTTTTAATTAAAAAAAAAAAAAACTTTTCAACAAACTCTTCACAAAATGACATGAACAATCTCTCAAGATAGGTGGCCGGGAACATTTCTTTCAAAGCACAGAATTCAGTGGCGTGTCATTTAGGCCCAAAAAGGGGGGTGGCCCCCACGAGTGCCCCACACCTAGGAAATACACTCAGGGGTATTTCTTGTATTTTTGTGGATTTCTGGAGAGCTGCACAGAACCAGGCGTCACCTGGGTGGGAATGAGCCTCTTGGGGACACCGAGGCTGACAGGCTTCCCCTGTGCCCTCGTGAATCTTGAACTATAGGAGCTACCCTTCCAAAAATAAAACAAAATGGGAAAATAAACAAAACGTCCTCCATAAAAGCAGGGCGAGGGGAAGAGGGGAAACCGAGTCCCTCCCCGAGAGCTCCCAGGGCCGGGGCGGCTGCCAGTCGGGGCCCAGGCTAGAGCTGTGTGGCCCGGCCGGCCCAGCTCCACCACTCTCTGCTCGCCCTCTCCGCTGCACAGCGGGACAGCGATGCCCGCACCTCACAGGCTGACGTGGGCAGGGGTCAGCGCCTGCCAAGGGCTGAGAAGTGACCGCAGCCGGCTTGGGACCCAGCAGGGGTGGGCAGACAGCAGGCCAGACGAGGGCTGGCGCCGAGGGCCCTCAGAGTGGGGCATCACTGCCGCAAGCTGCCCAAAGCCCTCAGCCTGGCACGTAGGGAGCCCACTCCGCCAGCTGCCGGAGCGAGTGGTCCAGCCCAGCCAAGCCCTGTCGGGAGCCCCTCATCCACGCTAGCATCCTGGGCCTTACTGTGCAGCCCACAGGTCTCTGTGGACAACCTAACCCACAGGCCTGCTGGGGGCAGCGGCACAGGAGCACCAGCCTCTCAAGAGGCTCCCTGCCGGCTGGGGGACACAGACACGCAGGGCCACAGAGCCCAGGCCGCGTGCTCAGGCCGGCGTGTCCGAGCACAGCTCTGCCACCGCCAGACTGAGCTGCGCACGGGCCGCCACCTGCCAACAGCCTGGCCCAGGAGCAAGTGGGAAAGCAGATGGCCCGGCCTCCGCCACTCCCCCGGGGCAGAGGGAAGCCCTCACCCGGTCGCTGTCCAAGTGCTGAACGGGCTGCTGAGTCAGGTGTTCTCTCTGCTGACCGGCCACTTTCCCTGAGCACTGCCCAGGCCGGGGTAATGGGCACAGTGTGGACCCAAATCAGCAAGTGAAAATCAATAGCACCCCGTGGGGAGCAGAGAGCACGCGCTGGCTGCAACAGCAGCCTCTGTACCTGCTTGGCGAGAGGCCCCTCCAGCCCCTTCAGGACGCACTGGAACGCCGCCGACTCCCGGGGAGGCTGGCGCGCCCTCTGCGGGTGGGGGGGGACCAGCGCATTCCCCTCAAAGACTCGGTGCCAGTCATTCATGCTGCGGGCCTCAGGGTCACGCGGCTCCTGGGGTGACCTGTGCCGTTCGTGTTCAAACAAAGAGAAAGGGGTGAGGCCACGGAGCTCAGAGAGGTGCGAGAGCTGCTGGTGCCCGCCCAAGCCCGCAAGGATCGCCCTCCAGAAGCCCTCCTGCCGTCCCTCCCCGCAGACCTGCTGGCAGTGGGCCGACGCGGCTGCCCCGCTCCTGGCACCAGACCTCTGCCCCGGCCGGGCAGTGGGGGTCAGCACGGACGGGCCAGGTGTGCTGCGGGGGAGGCCAGGCACCATCCTGGGCAGCAGGCCCCAGGGCCGTGCTGTCTGAGAGGGGCCGGGGGACAGGGTATCACCAGCGCCAGTGGGGTGAGTGCTACAGGTGGGGGGCGGGGGGGCGCTGTGCTCTGTGCCCTTGGGGCAGACAGTCACGGGCCTGAAGCTGTGGAACCGCCGTGGGGCAGCCCCTCTGAGACAGAGTGAAAACAGGCAGAACTAGAGCAAGGGCTCCTGGGGGCCACAGCCTTGTACATGCAGCCCTGGCTCAAGGGGACCCTGGGTCACCACAGGCTGAGCCCGGCTCCCACTGGCCAGGCCGAGAGGGCCCGGCTGCAGCTGGCTGGGGTCCGCTTCCAGCCAGGCTGCAGACTGTCCAGCTGACAGAGGCTCGAGCCCGTGGCCTTGGTGAGAGGCAGAGTGGCGTGTGCTGAGGTGGCCGGAGCGGCTGGGGTCCGGTCTGGGGTGGCAGATCTCAAATGTGGTTCCCACACCCCCAAAGTTCCCCAGGTTCCGTCAAGGGTCCCACAAGGCCAAGGCCGTCGCCACCCTAGCCAGATGCCGTCTGCCTTTCTCACTGCCCTGACGCTGCCCCCGTGGCACCGAGGCCACGGAGGGTGAAAGACCAGCCACGGGGCCCTCTGGGCTCCTGGCGGCTCGCGGGGGAGCGGCTGCGCGCCCAGGGCGGCCTGCGGAGCAGGAACACCTCGCCAGCCAGCCTGGCCCTGAACGCACGCGCATGACGCAGGCGTGGTGCGGGCGAGAAGCGTCGCCGTGAAATGAGCCGTGAAGAGATCCGCAAAAACGCAAAGCCGCCCCACTCTCCTTGCTGATCGTTTTGTTTTGGAGGATAATCCGTCTCACCAAAAAGTACCCGTTTACATGCGCGTGTAACAGGCCGACTGTCTCCAACGGGGGACGTTCCTGTCGCATCTTTAACACGCAGGTGTCAGCCGATGCGACTCAAGCACAGACAAAAACGTTCTTCAAAGGCCTCCATTTTTGTGAACATAAAGGGTCTGCGACCGAGACAGAAGAGCCGCCCAGGGGCACCCAGACGGAGGCCGGGGTCGGCCCCTGCGGGCTCAGCCGTGCGGGAGGCGGGTGTGTGCGGAAGGGCGGCGGGGGCCCCGCTGCGCAGCGTCAGCCTGGGCTGAGCCTCGGCAGCTGGCTCCGACAGCCGACCCCGCGCAGCCAGGTTTGGGTTTTGGGGGAAAAAAGAGAAAATTGGCAGTTTTGAAGCCATGCCGGTCAGGTTTAAACCCGCTGGCTCCACTAAGCCCCCGAACCGCGGGCCCAGCGCAAGGCGGCCCGGGCCAGATGCTCTGCGGGTTGGGTCTGAATCCTGAGCTGGTTTTAATCGGGTCACACAGGCCCAAGCTCCTGGCACCGTTAGGTCCAGCGGCCCTGGCCCCAGTTAGGCCTCGGGAACAGCTGGCTGGGAAATGGCCGACAAGGTCAGAATGGCGGCGCCCTGAAGCAGGTGTAAGTGGAGGCTTCAGAAAGGTCTGAACAGGCTTGGGGGGAGCTCGGGACACGCCCCGGAGACTCGGCCTGGCGCCCTCCGGGGGCGGCCTCTGACAGACTCTCACAGGCCTTTGAGACCGTCCTTCAGTCTCACACACTGGGAGTGCTACGGGCCCTGCCTGGCATCGCCAAAGAGCTGCTAGACTGGCATCACAGTCCTCTGGCACCGCTCGGAGAGCTGTAGCATGGTCCAGCGCCTGGCACTGCCCAGCCCGGCTTCGGATGGCTACTACGCTGCTGCTGTGAGGCCTCGGCACGCCCGGGACCCCCAGCGCCCACGGGCTGCGGAGCCTGGCCCACCACTCCCTGCGCGTTCCCAGCCCAGGCTCTCGTGGGGGGACAGAGCCATCGTGCAGGTGCAGCTTCCGGTTTGGACCACTGGACACGGTGGCCACTCTCGGGGCAGGATGGGGGACGGTGAGGCCAGAGGGCCCTTTCCTTCTCCCATCCCCCTCTGTGACTAACCCCATTGTTTCCTGAGATGGAGCCACGTCTTACAACTGTGACCGTAAAGGGGAGAACCCCTCAACCTGTGAGATCTCCCCAAGCTTTGCCGCTGCACACGGAGTCCTACCCCACAGGAATGCCACCCCACCCCCACGTCCAAAATGCTGCTATGTGAACCCTAAGACATACATACTGGTTTTTGTTCTCTTCGGGTAATTTTTGTCTACTCAATACCTCTGGTTTTATAAAAATGGGACTCCCCAATTCCATGTGTGTTGGCAGCCCCCCATTCTGGCCAGAGGGCCTCAGGGACAGGCTCAAAGATGAACAGGTGAGCCACACGCTGCCAATCACAGCCTTGGGGCCCTCCGGAGAGGCCGCCTCCCCAGCGGCGTGGCGCCTCAGAGCCACCTGCCACCCCAGGGAGAGCCCGAGGTAGAGCTGGCTCACTCCACAGTGACTCACAGAGGTGAGAGGGTAGGAGCAGGCTCCAGGCAGACACAGCGATGGAGTGCGGCCCCCAGGCTACAGGAGTCCAGGCAGGCCCTTGGCAGTGGACTAAACAGTGAACCCAAAGGTGTCCCCACCGAACCCCAGAGCCTGCAGATACATGACCTCCCACAGCAAGGGGTCTCTGCAGGTGTGGCTAAATTAGGGTCTTGAGGTGGTCGAATACCCTGGACGACCCAGAGGGACCACAAGGATTCAGAAGAGGCAAGTGGGCACATCAGAGGAGCAGGAAGACAGTGGGTGGGCCATGAGCCAAGGACTGCAGGCACCTCAAGGAGCTGGAAAGCCCTAGAAGGGACCAGGGAGCTGGAGCGCCTAGAAGGAACGCAGTCCTGCCCACACCCTGACTACTTAGCGAGGCTAATCTTGGATTCTGCCGCCCCCGCCCAACTGAAAGAGGGCAACTTGTGATGATTTAAGTCACCGGGTTTGTGGCTAATCTGTGACTGAAGCCACAGGAACTCACGCGGGTGCCCAAAGCCCGCAGAATAGGCTGGTAAGCTCAGAGCCACCTGCCCGGACAGCTGCCCAAGACCCATGGGGCAGTCCCACCCACAGCGCCCAGAGCTTCCCTTACTACCGCCTTTGCTGATCTGCTCCACCCAACTGCTTCACGCCTGGCTCACACCAGAGCTCAGCAAACAGTCACCAAATAGTATCAAAGTACCCTGAAGTTAACTCCCAAGCATTTCTTTTTCAGGTTTCCCATTGACTTTCATTATAAAATGGTGTCATTTGTACCAAAAAGAGCCAAAGACCAAGTTTTTACAAAGAAAGTCCTTCCCACCTAGTTGGATCTTCATTTGTGGAAAAGCACCTACCGGTAGGCCCTGAGAACACTGGAGCACAGCAGACAAGGCGCCTGCCTTCGGGGAATGTGCCTGCAAGGAGGCAGAAAGACAGGACAAGTCAGCACACACAGGAGGGCAGGGAGGAGGCGAGGGTGAGGGGCCAGGGAGCTGTGGCCTGGTCTACCCCACAGTCTAACAGCTCCTTCTCCCAGTACACAAGCTTGGGAGGCCAGACTCCCTCCTTGCACTGGCACCAGAACCATCCAGGGATGAAGGCGGGGCCTTTGCATCAAAGGCAGTGCCCCGGGGCAGTGAGCAGTGGGGTCTGAGGAAGGGCCGGGTGTGCTCAGAGCCTCGGGAGGTCAGCGGGCTGTACAGCAGAGGGCGAAGGCAGTACCAGCAGCCTGCAGACCAGAGCCGCCTCCAGGCCCGGACTCTCACGATCGCCACTGGGTGGCGGCATGGGGATGAGCCAGCGTGGTCAGCAGCGGACAGACGCCCGGGTGGGCACAGGCACCAGCAGGGACGGATAGGTTGGGCACCCCACGGTGACAGGCACCAAGGTGGGGACAGGCGCCCAGGCAGAAGGGGCACCCCGGCGGGCCAGGGCCTCGGCACCCCCTGCAGCGCCCGGAAAGGTGAACGCCAAGTTCTCAGCAAATCTCTGGCGGTCAGCACCGCACCGCCTTCAGCTGGGGGGCTGCAGAGGGGCGCAGGGTCGAGGGGCAGAGGGCAAAGGACAAGCCCCCAAGAGCCCGGCGGCCGGGCCGCACCAAGTCTCAGGGCGGGGGGGGGTTGAGGCTGAGGCGGACTCAGCCCCGCGCCCCGCACGCCCACGCTGCCCGCGCCCGCATGCACCGGGCCCCCCGGAGCCACGTACGGCGCGCCCCGCTCGGCCCGCGGCCCGGCCGCTCGGCCCCTCCCGCGATCCCCAGGCCGCGGCCACCCTCCCCCGCGACTCCAGCCAACGTGGTTCCGCCCGCCGCGGGCAGCGTTACCTAGGAGACGGGCCCGCCGCGTCGCACCCGCCCAGAGGCCACGGGGCCCGCGCTCTCCAGGAAGCGCCCCCAGGACGGAGCCGGAGGCCGGTGCCCACCGGAGCCGCAGGCCTCGCGAGCCGAGGACAGGCCAGGGGCGCCCGGCAGCAGCCACGCGCGGGAGGAACCTCAGAAAGCGGCGGGCAGCTGGCTGGGGCCGAGAACCCACCACGTCACCACTGTCGTCAGAGCAGGAGCCAATCAGAACCCTCAAGGGGCCCGGCTCCGCCAGCCCCAGCCAATCGGCGCCGCGGCGAGGCCACCCTGCTTTACATAGCCGGCGAACCCTCAGCCAATGAGACTGTGACTGACGTGAAGAACAGCCAATGAGAAGCTGTCAGAGGCGTGGCCCCGGGCGTCCCACGAGGTGAAGATGCAGCGGGCGGAACCTGGCGGAGCGAGCGGGATTCGGGGGCGCTGAAGTCGCAGGGGCAGGGCGGGAAGGAAGATCCGGAGCGGGAGCGGGATCCGGAGCTGGAACCCCCAGGTAAGTGCAGGGGGCGACCCGGGCGGACCGCGCTGGCCCCGATCGTGCGCCCGAGAGAGCGGCGGCGGCGCCCGCGAGGCCCGCGCTGACTCTCCACCGCCTCTCCCCGGCGCGCGTCCCCGCGCCCGCCTCCGTCCTCACCTCTTTCCTGCCGGCTCACCTCCTTCCCCACCGCCTCCCTCCCCCACCCCCTCCCCGGCCTGGCCCACCCGTCATCCGGCCCGTCCTGGCAGCTCGCATCCCGACCCTGCCCCAAACTTCAGGCCCCCTTCGTCCCGCGGCGCCCTCGGTCCCACCTCGCCCCCTCCGCCTCCCGCAGCCTCGCCTCCCCGGCCCCATCGGCCCCATCCCCCCACCGCTCTGCGGCCCGCTGCGGCCCTCTGCGCAGCCCCGTCGAGCCCTCCGGGTCCCATCCCCGTCCTCCTCCCATCGGTTCTCCGGGTGGCTCCTGAAGGCCGGTGCCTCCCTCCATCCTCCCACCCACTCTGCTCCCGGCCCCTGCATCCCTCCACCTCGCCCTCTCCTTGACGCTCCTTTCCAGCACCAGTTCCCACCCCAACCCCTGACCCGTCTGCGGCCTCTCTGGGCTCCCCACCTTCCTACCTGCTGCTGCCCCCGCTGGATGCAGGGCTCCAGCCCCGCGCCTCCCCACCCTCCCGCCTGGTGCACCTGGCTCCACTGCTCCTGGCATTTGTCCTGGGAGGGCCGTGGGGGCTTCCCTTGGCCTGGAGCCTCCTGGGGAGTCCAGGTGAGAAGCCCCTGAACACCTTTTCCTGCCTTCTTCCTTGGCCACCATCTCCCTCCCACCCCACCCCCACATCCCCCCTCAGCCTTACTTTGTGATTCAGCATTTTTGGGGTTGGTAACTTTCTTTGCTTCCTGGCATGACAGGACCTGGCTCTGTGCCCAATGGCAGGGGATCTTGACCCAGCAATTAGTGGGGGTCACCTTAGGAAACAGGCCTGAATTGCCAGTTGGGGACAGGGGTGGGGAGCAGGGGACCCGCCAGTAGGGGCTGCCTTTCCCCCCCTTCCTTTGCCTGCCCTGTGTTGAACCACATCCAAGGGGAGATGACATAAGTAGTAGCTCTTGGGGAAACGGGCTATTAGCATTTATGGAAATTAATCCATCCGAGGCGCTGGAACACCGAGTTCGGGCCGCAGCTGTCCCACTGTCTGTCATTTCAGGATTTCTTCTTTCTCTGCAACTTCTCCTCCCCCTCAAAAAACACCAGCCCCTACCGATGTCGAGCGCGTGCTCAGCTCTGCTGAAGAGACCAAGTTCAGCCCAGATGCCCCTGCGGCAGGGCTTGGGGCCTGCGTGTGCAGTTGCCCCTTCGTGGCTCTCGCTGGGCGCGTCCCGTGCAGAGTCCAGCTGTGCGCGGTGCTGGGCTGGCAGCACAGGACCTGGGGCTTTGGCTCATCCTGTCCGTCGAGGGGACACCCCAGGGGCCTGTGCTGTCCTTGTGCTGCCAGCGCTGGTGGGCCCAGGCTGAGCCTGGCCAGGCGGCAGGGAGGGGTGACGAGTGCGGGCCCGGATCTGGTGCTGCAGACCCTTCTGGAGTCGGATGCGGAGCCCGAGTGGGGAGAAGTGGGCCGCGCGTCATCGCCCACAGGGGCTGAGGCAAGACCAGGCGCCCTTCTTGCCTGGCGAGAGTCACGGCTGCGGACGCTGGGGCGGGGGGCAGCGGCCACACGGCTCGAGGGGCTTCGGTCCGGGGCCTGCTGTTTGCCTTTTCCAGTGATCTTCCAAAGTGCAGATGATTGAGGAGGAAGTGAGTGGCATAAAGTTTTGATTTGGCAGTTTCCGCCAGGGGCTAGGCTGGAGGCCTCTGAAACGTTCCCGGTTGAGGGTGCCAACCGCAGCAGCCGGGGCATGGCGGGGTGGGCAGGGCTGCCCCTGCAGCCCGCGACCGGTCTTCTTCCCAGGACTCGCCCGAAGCAGCACGCATCCGTCCTTGACTACACTCTCGTGACCTTCACGTCACCAGAGCGCCAGAGCAAGCGCTGCGTCCTGGAGTCCCGCATGCAGGCGGGACAGGGCGCCTAGGCCAGAGCCCCACGCCTCCCTCCGGCCCCTCTCCCCACGGCCACAAGGTCCCCCCTCATAGCTGTGAGGGACCCTAGAGCCAGGGTCCTGGCCACCTTCCTCCTCGAGCCCCGAGGAGACCCAGAGGCAGAGGCTTCTCCAAGGTCACGCAGAGGCAGGGCCCGAGCTGACTTGGCCACGCGACATGAAGCCACTTTGAGGCGTTGCTGACCCCGAGCTGCGGGCAGTGGGAAGCGGGAGAGGCCACCAGCCACAGGGAAGTCTCCAGGACTCCACCCTCCCATCCTGGCCCCCCCTCAGTGGACACTGTGGTTCCAAGATGGGGACAGAGATGGTGGGGAGAGGGCGCCAGAAGGGGCGAGGGGATTCTCACACGGAGGGGTCACCATGCGTCCTTGTAAATAAATGACCCTGCCGGGAGGGGAGACTGAGGCACAGGGGGGTGGCGTGAGCGCCGGCCTCCCAGTCCCTGAGGACACCTTGGTTCTCTTCCTGCCCTCTGGGGTGAGGCTGAGCCCTCCCCGCCCACCACCCTGCAGCAGGTGCCAGAATCCTCACGCCCAGGCTGCATCTGCTGAGCGGGAGGATAAGGATTCAATCCCAGTTCCCTGGGGACACAGGAACCCATCTTTTTCATGAGGGGGGATCCCCGAAAAATCAGCCCCCCTCTCACGGCAGACCCCTCCCCCATTTCTTTGGGGCCGCTAAGAAGAGATGTGGTCTCTTGGTTCAATCAGGAAAAGAGAACCTCCCCGGGAGAGGACAGGCCTCCAGAGGTGGGGGGATAGCACCCCTGCTCACCCTGTCCTTCGGGCTGTCTGCTCAGCCTGGCCTCCGGGGGGAGGGGGGCCTCCAGGTGGACAGAGCCGCAACGAGGTCTTCTCCTTTGCCACACCCCCTAGGCTCAGATGAGGGGTCACCCTCCTCCCCTGCGTACCTGGGGGTGAGCTCTGGGCCTAGCGCCCCCAGCCTGAGGGTGCCCCACGCCCTCACCCCAGCTTTCTAACTCAGGGGTCTCAGTGGGCCTCTCCCTGCTACACTGACTGATCCGTGGTCAACCAGAGAGCTGCCGTGTGGCGGGGGCGTGTGTGTGTGCAGTACGGTGTGCTGTGACGTTGTGTGGTGTGTGTGTGGCGTGTGTGCTGTGTGTGTAGTGTGGTGTGGTGTGACATGGTATGGGCTAGTGTGTGTGTGGTGTGTGTGTGTGGTGTGTGCCCCTCATCATGGAGCCAACCCCCCACGCCTGTCCAGCTGCACCCCAGTGCCTCGAGCCCCCTCCTCGCCCAGCCCGGCCCTGCCCCCAGCCCTGCGGCACTGGCAGGTGCCTTGACGCCAGGCAGGGGGGTGCAGCTGGCAGACTCTGGGGAAGCAGGGAGGGGCGGGGGCTCCCTCCCTGGCTCCCACCAGCCGCAGACCCTGCGGGGCACCTCCCGCCCTGCCCTTGCTCAGCAGGGCGCCGCCAGCCCAACCGGTCTGGGTCTTGAGCAGCTGAGAGCGGTCATCTGCTGAAAGCGGGCGCGTCCTCCTTGGACGCCTGATGAGGTTCAAAGGCAAACCAGCAGCATGCACCCCCCTGGGGGCCGCAGGCCTGGCCTGTCCGCAGGGCCCACGCTGCAGCCTCGCACCTCCTTTGTCTGGCTGGGGCAATAAGAACCCCCGTCACGCCTGGGGCACCCCAGCGCCGTGGCCGTGGCCCCCCAGCTGCAGAGCCCCAACTTCCTTGGCCGTGCCTTCCCGTGGCCGCCGTCGGCGCGTGGGCTCTCAGATCAAACTCCGACCCCGGGTTCCACGGACGGGCAGATGCAGCCCAGGGCAGAAGATTCCAGAACTGTGCGGGGAGTCTTGGCCTCCCCAGTGCTCCGCAGTGGCAGCCTCGCCAGAAACGGCGCCCTCCGCTGCTGCTCGGGCATGGGGACGCCTGCGGCAGAGCCGGGAGAGCGCGGCCCCGTGCCCCGGAGGGCCAGCTAGAACTTAAGCCCAGGTTAAAACCTGCCTGCGATGACCACACCGAGGCCTTTAAAGGACCCACAGCAAGTGTGGCCCCACCTCCGCCTCCAGGGCCGGAGCCGGGGCGGGGAGGCCACAGGCCAGCAGAAGTCAGCTGCCCCGGGAAGGGCCGAGCCTGGGGTGGCCTCTGACCCACACCTCCGCAAGGCAGAGGGGGGTTGGGAAGGGCCTGGGCGGGCGGGGCCCAGCGGGGCCGGAGGCCTGGACGGTGGCTCAGGCCGGGGGGCACGGGATGGTCCCCGCGCAGGCAAAGCGGGCAGTGATGCCCTGGGCCTGGCTCGGGCCTGGCCTGCGCCCTGCGGCTGCTTCCCTGAGAGCTGGCCTAGGGCTCCACGCAGGGGCCTGCCCGCCCCGCAGCAGTGGAACCAGGGGCTGAGTCGGAGCCCGGGGCAGCTGAGGGGAGGTGGTGGAAAGGACAGGCAGGAGGCCGGGAGGGGCCCAAGCGACTAGGTGGGGGATTGCTGGCGCTTTGGGGTGGGCGTGGAGCAGCAGACATCGGTAGAGGTGTGAACCTTCACCCCTAAAACAGCGTGCGGTCAGCCAGCAGACGGAGCCCATGGAAGGGTGCGGAAAACACGAGCCCCAGAGGGGATGCGGGGGAAGGCGGCGGCTTCAGGTGCCCCCACCCAACCCCGCCTGCTGCCGGGCCGGGACTGAGGGTGGCGCTGGCGACACAGAGCCCCGCCCAGGGGTGGGGCAGGCGCTGGGCCTGTGCCCTGCTCGGGTCGGCCACTGTCCACCGCGAGTAGCTGCCCCGTCCCGGGAACTGGCCAAAGGCGAGTGGCGGTCCTGAGCCAGGCAGGCAGAGAGGAGCACCCCGGACCTGAATGTGACCCCAAAGTCACGCCCTCAACCTTCAACCCCTGGCCAGACCACTCCGGAGGCCCAGAGCCATGCTGTCCCCTCGCTCCTGCGAAGGACGCCTGATCCTGGGCGGAGGCCGCAGAGCCCACGTGAGGGCTCCTGAGCCCATCCCCACGCGAGGGTCTCTCCCGATGGCCGATCCGCCTGGGGTCACCACTGCTCGAGGGGCCGCGGCTGCTCCTCAGGGACACCCCTCCCCACTGGCCCGTTGAGTAAGGCCACAGCGGGGACGGCGCTGGACCCTTCACTGACCCAAGGAGGGGCGCGCAGGCGAGGCCGACAACCTCAGGGTCCAGAGCTGGCGGGAGGAGACGAGGGGTCTCCAGGAACCACGACGGAGTCTCAGGCCCAGAGGGCACCCCGGTCAGTGTCCACTGTACACAGGAGAGGAGAAGGCGAGGCTGGACCGGGCCTGGTCGCGGGAGTGCTGGCAGCGGCGGGAGGAGCCAGCAGGGCAGCTGGGTGCAGGGGCACCTGCGGGGTGGGGGGCTTCTTGGCAGCTGCTCTTGTTCAAAAGACGCCTCCTGCCCCCTCTGCTCGGAGCTGGGTTGTCCGTCAAGCGCTGGGGGGACAGGGGCAGGCCAAGGTGACCAGGCCCGCAGGCCCCAGCGCTGCCCTGGGCTGCGGCTCCCTCCGCGCCCTGCTGCCGCCCCCACGCCCAGCGCGTCCAGCCCGTGCGCCTGGCTGCACGCCGTGGCGGAAGGTTCTGGCAAAGCCCACAGGGGGCCACGGGAAGGTATATGGGGAGAGGGCTTCTCCCCCTCCCGAGCCCGGTCACCATGGTAACGCGGGAGCTGCTGGAGGCGCCCGGCCACCTGCTGGCTTGTCTGGGTGCCGAGGCCTGGCTGGGCCCACGGCAGCCGTGTGGGTCCCTGGCCCGTCTGTGCAAGCAGCAGGGGCGCGGGCGGCGGGGGCGGCCGTTGCGGCCCGGGCACCCCACCCCACACTCTGCGAGCAGAGGTCCCGGGCGTGGGGGGCCGGGGCTCAGCAGCTCCCGGTCTCTAAAGCAGCCCAAGCGAGCGGGCGCGGGGCTGGCCTGGCGCGTCCTCGCTCTCCGGCCCCTGGGCCGGGGCCCTCCTGCCCGCGGGCTCCGCTCGGGGTCGCCGTCGCCCACCTCCTCGCTTTAGGGAGAGGAAAACTGGGATGGGCAGAGTCGCCTTGTTGGCAGAGCTGGGGTCCCGGTGCAGCCCGTGTTGGCTCCCGAGCCCCCGCCCCAACATCCACAGTCCCGCCAAGCACACGCCAGGCTGGCCTCTGCTGCCCGCGCCCAGCCCCCGGCCTCGGCTGTGAGCACGGCTGGACGGCGTCACCTCCGCGCCCCCACCCAGCCGGGGCCGGCTCTCGGCGGCCATCAGCAGCACATGTGGGCCTGGCCTCAGCTGGAGACCCCTCTGCAGGACTGGGAAGGGGTGGAGGACCCCGCCCCACAGCCGGGCAGCTGCCCCTGGCTCCAGTCCAAGAAGGGAACCCCCAGTAGAAGCCAAACTTTACGTAAATCCTCCCTGGTGCCCTGCTCTTCAGAGGGGCCACCCAGGAATCCTCCCTCTAAGCAAGACATGCCCAGCCCTTTGGGGAGACCCTCCTTTCCCAGTGTGCCTTGGCCAATTTTGTTGGTGCAAGGGGCAGGACCCCCAAGAAATGCAAAAGGCTTCCCCCCCATTCCGGCCCCGGCCCCCGGCCCTCTGGCTGGCAGGCTCCCCTTGCCCCCCCCAAGGGGTTGCGCCCAGGACTCGGAGCTCAGAGAGAGGCAAATGGACCTTCCTGATGAGTCCACAGTTCTTGGTGAAGCTTGACTCGGATGAAGTCATCCGCCTGACCTCAGCGCCCGGGCGCCTGGGCCAGCGCTACTCTCCGCCCCTCTCTAGCTGCGGCTCCCCCTGGGAACTCCAGAGTCCTGCCTGGAGGAGGTGGCTGTAACGCATCCGCCACCTCGTGAGCTTTGGTTTGAAGCCAGGCTGAGCCTGGACTCCCCTCCCTAGAGTGAGGCCTCGGCTCCGGGCTAGCCACGGACCCTCCCCCCATGGCCCTCCCCAGAAGGCCCCACCCTTGCCCTGGGCACAGCCCCGCCACTTCCTGAGCAACAGGCAGCGCCCCAGGGAGAGCGTGGCCTCGGGCTCCAGGGCCTGGCGCCCAGCCAGAGTGGCAGTGAGGGAGGAGGCAGCCGCCGCGGAGACCAGGCCGGCGCGTCGAGCCTGCACGCTGCGGCTGTGCGGTCCTGGTGGCATCGGGGCGAGTGGCCACGGCCCTCCACCGTCCAGCGTCTGGACAGAGGCCCCATCCCGCAGCCCCCCGCCTCCAGAACGGACCACACCGGCGACGCCTGGCCACGGCTGCCACTCGTGTTTGCACAGCCCGGCGCTTAACTATGCAGGCGCATCCCTCTCTGCAGAAACCGTCCCAGGCAGCGTCTGGAGGATCCCGGGGGGCACGCAGAGGCCAAGGCCCCGCGAGCGGTTTCCCAGGGGAGGGGAAGGCCGCCAGGAAGGCCAGGCAGCAGCAAGCCCTCCCCTGCACGACGGAGTCAGGCACTTCATCTGTGGTGGCTGGTGGTGGTGGTGGTGGTGGTGACGACGGCGATGGAGGTGACGACGGTGATGGTGATGACAGTGATAGTAGCGGTGATGGTGGTGGTGACACTGGTAGTGATGGAGGTGATGGTGCTGATGGAGGTGATGCTGGTGATGATGGTGCTGATGGAGGTGATGCTGGTGATGCTGGCGGTGCTGGTGCTGGTGGTGGGGAGGCAGAGGACAGCGACCACTGCCACTCCCGGTGGTTGTATGGCGGCTGCCATCTCTTGTGGGTCTCGTGGGTCTGCGCTCACATTCGTCTGCGCTTTACCCTCCACCACCCAGGAGCGCGCTGCGGTTATCTGGGCTTCACGGGCGAGAGCAGGTGCCCAGTCCGCCCTGGGTCACACGGCCAGCAGAGGACAGGGCTAGGACAGACCCCAGGGGGCTCCCGACCCTATGCCCAAGACCCCCTCGCTAGCTAGGCAAATGCTGACCCCAGCCGCGCTCCTGGGCCAGGGTCACCAAGGTGGGGAGACCCCGGAGGCTGGGCTCTGGCCTACTGGCTCCAGCTGGGTGCTGCCGAGCTTCCTGCGGGGCCCCCGCCTGCCCCAGCGTCCTGCCCTGCCACCCACACTCAGGTGCCTCACCAGAAGCGAGTCTGAGGCAGGAGGGCCCCTCCCCGCTCCCCTGCATGCGCTCCCTCCTGCCAGCAAATCAGGGTGCTCCCACCTTCCCCAGTGGCCGGGACAGCGTGAGCACCTTCCAGGCAGGGGACGGCTGCCGGGGCTGACCACCACCTCCGACCCGGCTGTGTCTCTGCAGCTCACTTCTTCCGTGGGGACTTAGCATCTCTCGCCCTTCCCAGCATGGCTGCGTGGCGGGACGCACCCCAGGTCATCTCTCCGACTGGGGGTGCGTTTCTCTAAGTAGGACATCTGGGTCCCGGCCACGGACCTATAGCCCCACTTGCCCTCCGGGAGGGTCACAACAGATGCCCAGCACAGCAAGGTCCAGGCCCAGGATGCCCATGGCGACCACGAGTGCTTTCACGGAAAGACGTGTTTTCCCGTGGACGGTGTGACCTGGGCGCCCTCCCCGTGTCGCATTCGCCGAGCCACAGCGGCCGTGGCGGGCGATCTGGCTTTCCCGTGCTGAGCGCACGGGCGAGGCATTAATCTTTCATGCCCTGTGCGTGGGGCACGTGACACCACCCCCCACGAAGCCATTTGTTGTTTGTCCTCACGGTCCCCTGGAGAGCAGGGAGCAGCCGGGAGCCTGTTCACAGGTGCTGACGCGGGAGGAACCTCAGCAAGGCCCCCCCAGGTAGGGAATGGAGCCAGGGCTGGACAGAGGGGCCCAGGCCCCCCGCAAAGGGTCACTTCCCCCAAGAGAGAGCGGCTTTCTGTGCTCCCGGCGCGCCTGCTGAGGTTAGAGGGCTTTGAAAGCTGGGTGTCTGCGTTCGTACCGGGGTTGCCCCACTGGGACCACAGCCAGGTGGGGGCAGAGACGGCCCCTCTGCAGGATCTGAGGGCGAATCCACCCCGGGCCCCTCCGGCTCTGGGGCGCTGCGGGCGGTCCCTGGCTCCGTCGCGACGTGCCTCCTGCTGTGTCTGCTCTTCCGCGAGGACACCTGCCTCGGCTTCAGGGCCCTCCCGGCCCAGGGTGCCCTCCTCTCGGGAGCCTCAGCTCAACTACATCTGCAGTGGCCGCGAGAGGCAGCGCCGGGTACCGGGGATGTGGGTTTGGTGTCTCGGGGGGGACAAAGGTTGACCATGATAGTAGGTTTCTGCCACTGATTCCACAGCACCCTCCACCCCTTCCGGAAGCGTCTGTGCTCTTATTCTGGCCTGATGACCTTTCCCCCTTGCTGGGGGCTGCACATTAAGTGTTACAGGTTCGGGGGGCTGTGGGAGGCTGGGGTGCCAGACACGGGCTGCAGCTGGGCCTTGTCGGTCACGGCGCTAGAAAGCCAGCGGTCAGCCCTGCGCGGGGCTGCTACAGGACTGTCCGAGTGGGGTCTTCCCGCGGTCACCCCTGCCAGCGTATTCAGAAGCGCAGCGCCTGGGGCGGCCGTGGGGGGCCCAGAGCTCACCTGGCAGGTCACAGGGGCGCAGGGAGGGGTGGGTTTGAGCTCCAGACTTTAGGGGGCCCCAGGATGGACGTTTGAGGGTCTCAGTTCTGGGTGCCTCCCTGGAAAGTGGGAGCCAGCGGGTCCAAGAGCAGCTGGTCACTCGCTGCCGGGGGTGTCCTTCCGGGACCCGTCCCTCCACGGCGCCAGGTCTGTCCTCGCCTCTTCCCCCAAAGAAGTGGTCTCCCACTGAAACCCCCGAAAGCACAGGGTCCGGCCCCCACGTGCATGAAACCAGCGGGGGCTCCTGGGGGTCAGTGTGGACACCAGCTCGATGCTGTGTCAGGTCTGGTCCTGTGCTGAGCACAGGAGGTGCGATGCCCGGTGACCCTGCACGGGCCTGGCCAGGAGTGGGCGGCCCCCACCCCACGCGGCCACCCCCCTCCTGCTGCTGGCCTCTCCCTGCAGGATGGAAACTCCCACCGCTCCCCAAGCGGGGCGCCCTGTGGGGGCATGCCTCCTGCCCCTTCCGGGGCGCTGGTCCATCCAGGGCTCTGCAGAGGGGCAGACCTCAGCCACCTCTGGGCAAGGGCCGGGCGCCCAAGGGCTGCGTGGTGGCAGCAAGGACCCGCGGGGCCGCCCGGTGCGGAGAGTCTGCCACTCCGCTAGTCCTGGAGACACCGGGAAGCCGCCCTCCCGCCTCCTCCCACCCTGGGGGTCGGCCCCGCCCCGCGCCCCAGCCCCGCCCCGCGCCAGGAGCCCCCGTGGGCACCCCCCCCCCAGCCACTGCCTCTGCCCCTCCGAGCCAGCTGCCGCTGCTGAGTCAGGCTTTCAGCGCTCAGCAGCAGCGCGGCGCTCGCCTCCTCCCCTCCCCCGTGTTTTCCCTGTCGCTGCCGAAGGAGCCAGCGGCTGCGGGAGACTCTCCCTCTGGGACGCCCCGCGGGTCTCCGCACCGCTCACCCCGGGGACGCAGCAGTGTGTCCTGCGCCGCCCGTCCCGCATGGATCGCTGAGGTGGCTGCGGACCGGCTCTGCCGCCAGGTGATCGCGCCCTGCTGCGGCCTGCGTGCTGCCTGGAAGCCCCAGTGCATGGCCGCCCCCAGGCAGCTGGTGAGTGGGGGCCTGGGGTGTCTCGAGGAAGCGCCTCCCGGCAGGCAGGGAACCTCGCCCGCTGCCCCTGGCCCGGTTCTGCCCAAAAGCCCCTTAGAAGCCGGGAGCGGAGGCCCTGACCCCAGGAGGGGCGAGAAATGCTCCAGGTGGGGGGAGACCAGCAAGACTGTGAAGCAAAAGTTGGGGCGGGGGCGTCTGTGCCAGGGCCCTGAGAGCTCAGGCCGCAGCCACCAGCTTGATGGACACACGCTGCACCCCCGTCTCCGTGGCCGCGGCAGAGGAACTGCCCCTGAGGACTCCGGGGGTCTGTGGGGAGCCTCCAGGAGGCCGGCAGGCGGGGCCAGCCCGAGTACGAGTCCCCCTGGCCGGGCACCACCCAGCCCCTGCCCCAGGCCCTGGCGTCCTGCTGTTTGAAAGTGCCCAGCGGGCCCCGGCCGTGCTGGCAAGGAGCCCCACTCGTGCTCCGGGCCCTGGCTCCACCCCCGGCCCCCGAGCCCTGGTCTCCTCCTGCTCCAGGAGAGCTGCTGCAGGGCGGGCGCTGCCGGGGTGGCCCGGACGCCATGAGCTGGGGCGCTCTGCCCGAGGGGGCCTGGCACGCGCTGGCGAGTGGGCAGCAGGCCAAGGCGCACTTGGCTGAGCGGCGGAGTGGGCCGGGTGCGTGCGCGTGTGGGTGCCCGCGTGTGGTGTGTGCATGTTGTGGGTGTGCCCGCGTGTGGTGTGCGTGCATGCGTAGTGTGGTGTGTTCTTGTGTGCAGGTTAGCACGTGTTTTGCACGTGTGTGTGTGTACTGGGCATGTCCACATGCGTGTAGGTCTTGTGCCTGTGTGTGCATGTGCGTGGTGTGTGGGTGTGTGCATTGTGTGTGTTCACGTTGTGCTAGTCTGTGTGCAAGGGTGTGTGTGCTTGTGCACGTGGGGAGCATCCAGAATTGGGATCCCCTACCCCCGCGTCCCTGCTCCTGGCTGGGCTCTGTTCTCCCGTCCTTTGGTAAGCCCCATCTAGGGGAGCCCAGGGGTGTGAGGTGAGCTCTGGGGTGGGAGACAAGGCACAGGACAAGCTCCCAGCCCCCTTCCAGGGCTCAGCTTCCCTGGGACTTTGGGGGAGGCTGAGCTGCTCTGAGGCTGTGGGGGTGGGACTCAGCTCTGCCTCTGCCTCCCTCTGCCCCATCTCTGTCTCTGTCTCTGTCTCCCTCTGTCTCTGCCTGTCTCTGTCGCTCTGTCTCACCTCTCCACATTCGGGCGCTGACCTTTCACCCTGTGGCCCGGGTCACGTGTGCACACACCAGTTCTATTTCTGAGTAGGTGTTTTTATTTTAGTCGGCTAAACTTTTCCATCAATAGATTATTTTGAAATGAAACTTGCCATCCCTGTACAGAGAAACCCAGTGTCACCTGCCATTGTGCAGAAGCCACCGGGAGAGCAGGTGGAGGCAGATCTGAGGGTGCATCCCCCGGACCAGGACGCTGCCCAGGCAGCCCGCCCGCTTCCCTGGGGACTCGCCTTGGCCCGGCCCCGCTCCGGCCCCGTTCGCAGTGGGGCGCTGGGGGAGGTGGTGCCTGTCTCCAGGGCGCCGGGGACCCCCTCGACCCTGCTCAGGTGAATATGAGAGATGGGGGCCTGGATGGGGCTGCATCAGCCCCTGGACCCAAGCTGGATCTAGCCCTGGTGGCTCGGGGCGGACACGGTCAGGTGTCAATGCTTTAACCCAGAAAGCCGCAGGGCACATCCTGGCCAGACGCCGCCACGGAGAGCCGGGACAGGCGCGCTGAGAGCTGGCCCCGCGCCGGCCTGGCCTGCCCCGCGCTGCTCCTCAGAGCTGCGTGCCCCTGGTGGCTGCCCAGGAGGCAGAGCGGGCGGAGGAGGCGAGGCCGAGGGCGCCCTCCCGCTGTCACGCACCCCGGGTTCCCACGGCGAGTGGTGCTCGGAGCAGCCCGTGCCCGGGCCCTCGGCTGGCAGAGCCCCAGCGGAGGGGAAGAGGCAGCGGCACCTCAAGGACAGTGGGCAGTGGCGGGGCTGGCACGGAGCGCGAGGGGGACGGCGCGGGCAGGCGGCCAAGGCCAGGGGTCGGGGGCCGGACAGGACAGCTGGTGCGGCGCATGGGCCCCTGCAGAGGCTCTGCTGGCCAAGCCCCAGGCCTGGCCCCCACCCTGCAGCCCCCAGGCCCCCAGCGAGGGCTCAAGGAGCAGTGTGAGGGGCAGAGCCAGGAACCGGACCCTGGAGACAGGTGGGCGCCGCGGTCTGGGGGGGCTTCTGAGGCCGCAGCGCAGATGCGCCAGCAGAGGGGCCGGGGCCGGCCGGAGGGAGGGCTCCCAGGCCGCCTATGTGCGGACCCAGGGCCAGGCAGCCTCGTGGGAACAGCAGTGAGGACTGAAGCTCAGAGAGGGCAGAGCCGCTCGGAAGGGCCCCGCGGGCTGCGAGGGGCCAACAACAAAGCGCTGAAAGCAAGGACTTGGAGGACGAGGTGTCGCTGGAGTGGAGCCCGTGGGGGCGGAGGTGATGGGGGAGAGATACTGGTGATGTGGGTGCAGGTGGTGGAGGTGATGGAGGAGGAGGTAGAGACGTGAGAGGTGGAGGTGATGTTGACAGAGGTAGAGGGGAGACAGGCAGGAACGAGAGATGGCGGCAGTGGAGAAGCGCATGTGGTGGGCGTGTCCGTGTGTGCACGCGTGTGGCAGCCGTGGTGCGTCCCGCCTGTGAGCCGCCTGGGAGCTGGGCGTGGTCGTGGGGCGGCCTGGCAAGGCCTGAGAATGGGCAGTCTGAGCCCTGAGCCTGCTGGGCTGCCCACCCCGGCGCACCCCGAGGCGGCGCTGAGGCTGCGGGGCCCCCTTCCCGCCCCTGCCGAGCCCACCCACAGCCCACGGGCTCGTGGGGCGCAGCCGCTGCGGTGGAAGTGTGTGTCCGCGGGAAGCCAGGCGCCGCGGACAGGGCGGGAGGACAGCCTCCGACGGCTGGGCGTGGCCGTCCGCGGGCGTCCCGGCCGAGGGCCACCCCTGCACAGGCCCTGGGGGCGGGAGGGACACCGCGGAGGTCCAGCAGCACCTCGGGCTGGCCTGGCCACCGTCCAGCCGCGGCCGCCAATCTTAGAACCTCTCACTCGCCCAGAGCACCCCTCTCCCGCTGACAGCCCACACCCCCCGCCTCCTCACCTCCGGCCTGCTCTCACACCTGCTCCCGGCCCCGCCCACCCCGCAGGCCTCCCGCCGTCCCGGCTCTGCTGGTGGCGCAAAGGGCGGGTGTGGGAAGGGGCTGCCGGGGCTGCCACTGTCCGGCCGGCGCAGCCACGCCGAGCCGTCTCCGCGGCCGACATGGGTGGTTAGCGGGAGCAGCGTGAGGATGCAGGCCGGAGCTCGGGGCCCCTCGGCCAGCCCTCCACACGCTGCGCTCGGCCCCACCAGCTCTGACCTGTCCCCCCAGTGGGCGTCTCGGCCTCCTCCAACCAAGGCACCCCACACACCCGTGTCCCTGCGCCCCAACTACCCAAGGTCGCCCTGGTGCGGCGCCCCGCGGGCCCAGCCCTCCCCGGGGACTGGACGGCCCTGTGTCCGGCAGAGCGGCCGAGCCCCCCGCGGCTGTTCTCAGAAGCGCGGCCAAGGGCAGGGCCACCCCGACGGCCCCACTGGCCGGCCCTGATCACGCGGCAACGGCACAACCACGTTTAAAAATACTGCGCTTACTTCATGTCGGGGCAGCAGCGAAGGAGCGGACAGTCTGTACAAGCAGCTCAAATCAAAAATAAATGAGGCAAAAAGAGCCACCAAAAATAGTTCGGCTTCAGAACGGCAGCCGCGGCCGGAGCCAGCTGCCCCGGCCCTCGGGCCTCGGTGCCCGCTGTCCAGCCCCGAGCAGGCTCGCGGCGCCAGCCGAGACGGTCAGGTCGCTCGCCAATAACCGCCGGCACGGAGGACCGGGCCCCTCCAGGCTCCCAGGTGGGACCGGGGGTGTCGTCTGGGACTCGAGGGCCCCTCCCGACACAGTGACCCCTCGCGCGCCCGGGCCCCCCAGGGCAGAACCAAGCACCGAGGGCCCGCATGTCGGCGGGGACAAGTTCTCACGTCCAGCTCATAGGACTGCGGACTGTCCCGAGGCTGTGCCAGCAAAGCTTTACCCGTGGGCGCCGAAATTTGAATTTTATGGAATTCCATGTGCTGTGAAATCCTTTTTTCTGCCAAAAACAGTTCAAGGGGGAAACAGTGCTGAGCCACGGAACGCAGGCGCAGGGCTGGTCGCCGTGGCCGCGCCCCGTCGGCGCGATGCGGGAGGCCCCAGCCCCACGCTTGGTCTGGCGCCTGGTGTCTCCCAAAAGGGCCCAGCAACCTGCACAGCCGTGGCTGTGACCTGGGGCGTGACGTCAGGAAGGGGCCCCGAGGGGCGGCCGAGCCAGACCCGCGAGCCCCAGCCACTGCCCTTCACCTCAGCCTCCACGTCCCCGCCCCCGTCACCGGCCGGCCCGTCAGCCGCATCAGGTTGCGTGGCCAGCTGTGCCCTGCTGCCGGACAGCGGCCCAGAGCCCTTGGCCAGCACGTCAGAAGCCTCGCGCCGCTCGCGGTGGAGGCGATGCCGAGGGATGTCCACGGGCCGTGTCCTCCGCAGCCCGCAGCCCGCAGCCCCAGGCCGGGCCGTCTCCCGGAGCAGAGGAACGTGGCTCAGGCAGTGCAGGACCGGATTTCGGGTCTTCGCAGAGGGCCTTCTCCGTCCTCCCTCCGCCCCGGGGAACAGTCTGCTGAGGGCGCCCCGGATGGAGGGGTCGAGGCCCCGGTGGGGGGTCCTGGGCTCGCGCTGCTTCCCCAGTTCTCTTGCTCCACTCGGGCTGCGCCGGTCCCAGGAGCCCCGGCCCCGAGGGGTGTGGGTTCCACAGAGGCAGGCTTATTGGGTGCCTCTCCTTAAGACACACAGAAACGTCTCGAACCGCTCAGCGGGGGGCTTCTGGGGGTCCCCGGCAAGACCCCCGTGGCGGCAGAACGCGCCCGGAGCGCCTGCCCCTTCGTCAGGAACGCCGACCCAGGACCCGCCACAGGCCGACCCCGCAGCGGGACGAGGACGCGGCGAGGGGCCAGCAGGGACAGGCGGCGGCGGCTCCCGGTGCACTCACCGGCCCGGCCTGAGCACGCGGGGGGACGCCCGCAGACGCCCACAGCCTGGGCATCGCTGCCCTCCTGGGCCAAGGTTGTGTTTTTCCCAAGTGGCGCTCGCTGGGGGCGCGGAGGAAGCGGCCACTGGGAGCAGGCTCCTGCATGGTCACGGCGGAAACGGCCCCTCTCCTGCTGCCGAGGCCAGCGGGCACAGCCCTGCAGCCGCGTCCCCCCCGGCCCAGGGCCACGCAGAGCTGGTCTCCCTCCTGGCAGCGGTCAGGGCGAGGGGGTGGGGGGCAGGGAGCCTGGGCGGAGGGAGGGCGGGCTCACGGGGTGCTCTGCGGTCTCCGTGGGCCTCACCTTTTCTGGGCGGTGGGGTCCCCTGCCTGCAGGGGCTGAACGCAGAGAGGGCTGGGGGGCCATGCCTCAGCCGGCACCCCCTCTGTCCCCTGGTCACTCTCCCACTGGCTCTCTTCGTCCTCTCCCCGCTCCTGGTCATCCCAGGGATGACCTCCGCCGGCTGTGAGACACTCAGCACCCCGAAGCTGCCCGCGCCTCCCTTCTCTTCCTTCTTCTCCCTCACTGCCCTGTCTGCATCGTAATCCCGCCAAGGACCCCCGGCAGGCCCAGGCCCGTGCGCAGGACCAACGGGCTGCTTCCCCAGCGTGCCGGCCGGGAAAGAGGGTGTCCCCCGGCTCCCCAGGCTGGAGACGGCGCCGGTGACGACTCGGAGGGCGTGGGGTGGAGAAGGAAGCTCCCACGCGTGGCCCCTGAGTGATGGCAGGGAGTGGCGTTGAAGGAGGAAGAAGACCTCCCCGAAGAGGGGGCCCCGCCTGCCCTCCCCAGCCCCCCACCCCCAGTGCGGCCCTTGCCATTGGCACCCGCTGCTCATGGCCCTCCCAGGCGGCCGGGCCCCTCCGCTGGAGGGAGGGGACAGGGGCCGGGCCGGGGCTGGGGGCGCAGAGCCGTCGGGTCGGGGTCTCCGCAGTCAGCTGCACCACCCCGACCCCGTGGCGCTGGCACTCAGGGTGCCAAGCAGCAGCCCCCAGGGCGGCAGGAGCCATCTGCTGAGGAGGCAGAGGCCGGGAAGGGCTGGGGCCCCGCCCTGGACCGCACCTCCGACCCCTCCCTCCTGCAGAAGCTTCCCGCCCGCCTGGGAGGCACCCGCCCGCTGTGCTTGCAGGAAGTTTGGGGGAGCTGGGGCACGCCTGGCCCCAGAGCCCACGCCCTGGCCGTGGGTCCTCCACTCTGGGGCACTCGAGACCGCTGCCTTCCTGACGGGCCCACCTCGCCTCCCCCAAAATGGCCTTGTCTCCGGCCACCCTGATTCAGGAGCAGGTACTGGGGTGTTTGGGGGACGCTGTTACCCAGGATCGGTTTGGGCTTGGGGTGGGCACCAGCTCCTGGCCAGCCAGGGCACCCCGGGCTGAGTGTGGCGGCAGGCGCCACCCGCTGCGCGGTCCGGAGACCCCCACACGGCCTCGCCTTGGGGGTCCGGGGCCCAGTGCCTTCCTGCAGGCCCAGGACAGCCCGCGCCTCCAGGAGAGGCCCCCCCAGCCTCAGGGCTTTGTGCAGGGTGTGGCCGTGGCGAGGAGGGGCCGGGCCCGAAGCGGCTGCTGAGGGGGGACCTGGGACTCGGGACGGCCATGGGCGTCCAGCAGTGGGCTGTCTCCCTGCCCCGAGCCCTGCGGCTCACTCGTCTGTGAACCGCGCAGGACCCCCAGGGTGGCGCGGGGGCTGGCAGAGCCACA
This sequence comes from Scalopus aquaticus, assembly GCA_004024925.1. Taxonomy (NCBI): domain Eukaryota; kingdom Metazoa; phylum Chordata; class Mammalia; order Eulipotyphla; family Talpidae; genus Scalopus; species Scalopus aquaticus. The sequence continues at coordinate 40,332 of PVIJ01009089.1, read as the reverse complement.
CCAGAGGGCCCGCCCCAGTCTGAGCCGCGTTCCCCAAGACGGGGACCCTCGGCCGCCGAGCCCGGGGCCCCCTGTGCTGTGCTGGGCTCACAGCGGTGACCCCTGCGCGGGAGACGGTGTCGGCCCCCAGGCACCTGAGAAATGGGGGGCACCTGCCGGGGCGGGGGCACAGCTCCTCTGCTTGGGAAAGTTGGAGGTTTTTTCATCGCGATCTTTAAAGGTGGCGTCAATTAGCCGTGGCCGCCTGGACCTGTGCTGGCCGCACCTGCGGTTTGTCGTGGGGGGCGGGGGAGGCCTTTGAAGCCACTTTGAAAAGACGAGAACTTAGTCTGTGACCTTGTTAAAAACAGCCGCGCTGGTGGACGCCTGCTCCGTCCCGTGGCCACGGTCTGTGGCTTGGTCTGGACGCCGCTGCTGCTGCCCAGCCACATGGCGTCCACTGCCCAGCTCACTGCCACGGTAGTCCCCCGCCCAGGCCTCAGGAGCTTGGAGGAGAGACCTGTTCTCTAGGCAGCGAGCAGGGGGTCCGGGCTGGGACCCCAGCCTCTGCCTACATTTCCGCCCTTTACCCTCTACCCCTCTGGACCTGAGCAAGACCTGCTGCTGGGGAGCGGGGAGCTGTCCTTTCGGGGCATCCTTGGGCACCCTCTGCTAGCCCCCCAGGGTGACCTCAGAGCAGAACACAAGTGCGCCCAGACGCGGCCGTCCCCCGGGCCCAGGCCCGCCTTGGGGGCTTGGGCGTGGGCGGGTGCCGGCTGCGGGAGGAAGCGTGTGTTACACAAACAGCTTCCGGCACCCTGTGGTTTCCAGCACTTACGCCGCTTCCTGTCACCCGTGGGACGCGCCGTGGTGCCGCGGCTGCAGCCATTGGCCCCACAAAGGTGGCGGTTTTGTGCCACGTAATTGTCATGTTCGCGCCTCGGGGCCCGGCAGGAAGGATTTCCAGGGCGTGAGCAGCAGAACGTTCAAGAAGCCGGAGCTGGGGGCCGAGCCCCGAGCCCCAGTTTCCGGGAAGATTCCCAGGCACCCGTCACGCTGGCAGCACTGCCTTCCTCTCCTCCCCGTCACAAAGCGTCCTCACACGCCTGGCACTGCCCGGGCACCGGGAACACATCAGGGGACAAGAGAGACAAAGCTCCGGCCTGGTGGGACCCCCGTTCCAGTGACCTCGCGACGAGGGTGCGTGGATGTGGGGAGCGGCCCGTGAGCGGTGCCCCGCCCCGGGAGGGCCTGAGGGCCCTGCTCCTGGCCCCCGCCTTCTCCCCGCGGCTCTGAGATCAGTCTCTGCGCTCAATAAGCAAAACGCTGGAGCCGCGGGCGCGAAGGCACAGCAGCTTCCCACCGCCCCCCGCGCTCGGGGAAGCAGCTGCCTCGGACCAGGGGCCCAGGCCCTGCTCGCCCACATGTGCGGGGCAGCTCAGAGGAGGCGCCTTCCACGAGGCCGCAGCCGCGGCCGACTCCCGGGACCGCGTCAAGCCGGCCCCCAGCTCTCCAGCACGGCGTGAGAAGCGTCTGCCGCGCCAAGCGCCGAGCTCCCGGCCCCGTCACGTGCCGGTGCTGAGTCGCCGGCATTGTCATTCTTCAGACCTCAGCACCTAGCGTGGCCTCCTGGGGCCTCGAGCTCCAGCTGACCCCAAGTCGGGACATGGGCATGGAGACCTATGAGCACACCGCCCACCCAGCCCAACAGCCAGGCAGAAGCGCGACTGGAGAGGCCACAGGATGCCGGCCCTCTTCCGGAGGCTGGGGAGAGGAGACGCTTCCTGGCAGCGCAGGAGAGGGGCGGCAAGGGGAGAGCGGGTGTCCTAGCGCAGCTGGGGCCCTCGAACGTGACCTAGAAGGTCCATCCACTCTGGAGCAGGCCGCCTCAGGGCCGCATCCGGGTGGCTTCACTGGCCTTTGGCACTCGGAGCCAGCGCTCCGGAAGGAGCTGTGGACGGCGCCGCGACGAAGCCCGGCCAGGCCTGGCCAGCTCCGTCCCAGCCCCTGCACCTTGGAGCCCAGCGCTCGTGAGCGAGCAGCGCGCCTGACCCCCAGTCGGCCCATCTGCAGGACGAAGGGCCTGGCGCCTGGGAGGTGGGGGGCCCCCAAGGCCAGACACTGAAGTGGGGCCAGAGCTGAACCCCAGCTGGGCCTCTCGTCCTCCTGACCCCTGGTCCCCTCGCATCACCCGGAGACGGCGGAGCCACCACCGCGGCCCTGGGAGGAGCTGGGGACGCGCGTGGCGGCTCTGCAAGGTTTCGACTCCAGGACTCCCAGATAAAGAGTTTCCTCGTGCTCCCGCGGCAGGAGGGCAGGCTGGCCGGTGCCCCGTGACGGAGCTCACCCAAGCCCTGATCTGCCACAACCTTGGAAGAACAGAGCCGGCCTGGGGGCTCCTGGTGCCTCCTGGAGGCAGAGCTGCCGAGGGCCGCAGGCGCTGTGCGTGGGCAGCGGTGGCGTGGGCAGCGGTGGCGGTGGCAGGGTCACGCGGCTCAGGCCTCCGAGCTCGGAGAAGGGAGCGGTGGGGCTGAGGCTCCCGCCCCCCACCCTCCCGCTTTGCCACGCGGCGCCAGCCAGGACCCCTGGGGCAGGCGTGGCCCTCGGGGCGGCTCCATCCGGGACTCGAAAGCTCGGGTCGGACTTTCTTTGTAGCGTCCACTTTTGGTGCTGAGGCTGAGGGGCCCTGGGGGGTGGCGTGCACCCCTCAAAGCGCCGACCGGACACCCCAGGAGCAGTGCAGCCACTTACTTGCGCTCCCACGGAGAAGCGCAGGGTTGTGCAGGCTGGCCCCTGAGGTCACGTAACAGCCGCTGCCCTCGGCAGTACCAGGCCGTGTCCAGAGGGCCCGTGAGGCCTCCGGCCAGTCCCTGGAAGAGCCCACAGTGGGGCTGCGGGGGCAGCGCCCAGCAAAGGTCTGGGACCCCAGGACCAGCCCCTGTGCCCCCCGCTTGCCTTGCCTTCCGTCGGCCTGCTCTGGCCGGAGCCCCGCGGCTCCCACAGGGGGCTGCACGGGGACGGGCCCCCACGGCCTCCAGGCGCCCTCCCGGGTCCTCAGCCAAGGGAGGGCCCCGACTTCGCCCGCCGTGGACACAGGGGCGCGCCTCCCGCTGGACGGACAGAGACGCCTCCCGGAGCGGCCAGGGGCCGGCCCGGAACCGCAGCCCCGACTACGACAATGGGCTTTATTTAGCACACAGGGAACAGCAAAGAACTGCTGAAGTCAGCATACGGCCGCTTACCTTACTTAAAGCTGTGTCCAGTCCTGTAAGTCCCAGAAAAGTAACAAAGGCGGCGTCTTCCCGCCACTGCTGAGGTGGAGCTGCTCCTCCAAACGATAGGCCGTTTCCAAAATGGCGTCTTCCTTCTTCTGCGGATGCGCGACAGCCGGGGGTAGGCCGGGTTCCGACTCACGAGGTCGACACAGAACACAGCTGGAGATGCTCCCGGAGCTGCCGTGGTCCCCAGCGCAGCACCAGGCCAGCAACACTGCAAACAGCAGCTGCAGCGGCCAGACGGCCCATCAGACTGCACTCGCGCATTTTAGAACGGCGCCTGCCTCGGGCCTCTGCCTTCTGCCTTCGGCTGCAGTAAAAACAAAACTGGGAGCAGTTTCCTCACTCGGCTACTCGCAAAGCCTCCAAAGTCACTAAAGATTCCAAAAAACGCTCAATCCGAAACTCTATATCCCGGCAGCTCAAAAACTTCTGGCGTCTGATTTCCAAACTCTAAATCTTGGCGGCTACGTTTTCTGCCGCTGGTTCCTCTATCCCTACACCATGACGCCTGCCTTCCCCTTCTCCTTCAGTCCCTTTTATTTCTCATCAGACTCTCCACCCCAAACTGCAAACTTAGCATTTTCCCTGGGGCTGTTCATTCTCATCAGCAAGCCCCCTCCAGGGGGCACGACCTCTCCTGGACTTTGGACTCAGCCCGGTTACAAGAGGACTCCCCAGAGAGAGTGGGGAGCAGAACAGGCGGATCCACTGAAACACACTGCTGAGGGGGCGGTGGGGAGACAGGAGGGTCTGCTGCGCCCTGTGGGAAGTTCCCGGCCGGGGATCGAACTCGTGCTCTAGTGGCTGCGGACAGCCCCATAGGCTGAGGCGTCACCCCTGCGCCCCCAGGGAGGCCCGGCTCCTGGGTATTCTTAAGCTGTAAGAGGCGCTCGGACAGTGCCGACCAGCCTCCGGTCTCGCGGCCTGCGGGGACATGCAGCGGGGTCCTCGGGCCCGGGGCTTCTGGCTTCGGGGCAGAGGGGTGAGGGGCCTGCCACGGGAACTGCAGGTGGCCTGAAAAGGTGGGAGGTCCTGGCCCACCTATGGGGCGGGCAGCAGACACCCCGTGAGTAGACCGAGAGTGCACAGGTGCTTGGGCCAGTTGGATTTTTTAATGATTTTTCTGATGTTCGAAAGTTTTTCGAAACAGTCAGCTGGGACGGAGGGGCCCAGAGGTGGAGGTGGCCTGCCTGGGCTCCGCTGCCCGGGGCACCGCTGGGCTCTGCCCTGCTGGGCGCTTCCTGCCTCCCTCCTCGTCTCCCTGGGGAGAAGCACGGCCGTTGTGTTCCTCCGGGTTTGCGTCGGGTGCCTTCAAGGTCACACAGCCCAAGTGGAAGAGTGGGGGACACCGTGGGGGTGGGGGCCGAGATTGCCCTCCCAGCCCGGACCCCGAGCAGCACCGCCTCAGCTGCCAGGTGCCCCTCCAGCGTCCCTTGGGCCCAGTATGGGGCGGCTCCAAGGTTCTGAAGCCTCTTCCCCGGGAGCCCCCCTCCCCGTCCCCCCCTCCCCGCTGCCCAGCATCTCCCCGGCGACGGGCGCAGGCTCCTCCGGGATTGGCGGCTGGGCGGATGCGGTGGCCTGATTGGCCGGCAGCCGCTGCAGGAGGTGGCTCTGTGTCCCGCCTGCACAGCAGAGCTGGGGCCGCCCCACCCTCCTCCCTGCCAGCCTGGGAGTTGCCACCCCAGGGTGAGACTGCGGCTTCGTAGGCGGGTTCCTTCCTCCTGAGCGGGTCGCCAGGGCCCACGGTGGCTCAGGAGCCTGACCGTCCAGGGGGCAGGCAGGGGGGCCCTCTTGGGTGCAGCTGGTGGCACCTGTCGCCCCTGCAGCTGCCCCAAGCACCCCCATCCCCAACAAAGCCTGCCCTGCACCTCCAAAGGGCACTGCCTGTCCCACGTGCAGGGGTGTCCCCGGTACCCCCACCCCCCAGCACACTGCAGCCCTCCCGGGCGGCCCTCCCTGCCTGCAGCAGGCTGGGTCATTCATTCACTGACGCGACAGGCCTCTGAGTGCCCGCCACGTGCCAGGGTCAGCGGGGCCCACGGCGTGCTGGGGTCCGGCCAGCGGTGAGGGCCGGCAGGGAGCGTCTGCACCAGCCCGAGGCACTCTGCGCCCTGACCCCAGAGCGACGTCCACCCCGCCGCGGCCGAGGGTCCGGACCGAGGCGCCAGCCTTGCGCGCCAGGGGCTGGGCGTGGAGGGCACCGAGGAGCCGGGGCGAGCTGCTGCCTTCGGAGCCACAGTGGGCTGGACTCGGACGCTGGGTGGCGGCGGTGCCGGCTCCTGGGTTGGGGCGACCCTCCAGAGTCCGAGTCCAGATTCCCTCTGGTCTGGGCGACGGGGAAAGGCCCCCAACCCTCAGAAACAGCCAGGGAGGTGCACGGACCCCGCGAACGGGGCTGTCGTCTGTCTGTGCGCCGCACACGCAGAGCCCCCTGGCGAACCCGGGCCGCTCTCGCCTTAACCGCCTCCCTCCGCTCTGCCTCTCCCCAGGATCTCCCCTCCGTGAGGAAGAGAGGAGGCCGTGACCGCTGAGCCAGCCCCATGTATCCGGAGTCGACCACGGGCTCCCCCGCGCGGCTCTCCCTGAGGCAGACGGGTTCCCCCGGCATGATCTACAGGTGACCCGCCCCCGCCGGCCGGCTCCCCGACCTGAGGGCACCAGGGGAGGCCGGGGGCTGAGGCTGACCCAGGAGGGCTTTCCCCAGGGAAGAGCGGCAGCTTTTAAACCAAAGCGGGAGCGGGAAAGCGTTTCCGGGTGGGCCCGAGCCGGGGTTAGACTCGGCCCTGCCCTGGCGCTGTGGAACGTCCCGCCGAAGGGTCCCCGAGGCCCCGGGAGTGGGTGGCGGCCCCTCCCAGCTCCTATGTGTGCACCCCTGGGGTCTCCTGTCCCTCGGCACCCTGAGCGAGGCCAAAAGGCCTGTGGGGACCACGTTCCCTCTTTCAGCCCCCCGGGGGAGATGGGGGCGCCCTCCACCCTCTGCCTCTTCCCGATCCGACTCTGGGTCTTTCTATTTGGAGAATCGCCGGTGTGGAAGCTCTGGGCGGGCACGTGGAGGCTTCGGCCAGCTGCTGGCCCATGGATAGAGCTCCCCTCCCAGGGGCACCCCGGGGCCCATCAGGTTTTGAGTGTCACTGTCGGGGCTGGGCCAGGGTGTCTGTGCACCTTCAGGGAAAGGGGGCGTCTCCGTCAAAATGCTGGCAAGCGCCCCCACGGTCAGAGGCCGCCTGGCGTGTGGGCTGGCAGGCCTCTCCGCCCCGCTCTGGAATGTCGTGTCCTGGCAGCACAGCCTCAGTCCCCCAGAGGTTTGCGTCTCGCGGTGCCGCGCGGGTGGGGACGTCCAGACCCCAGACCAGAGGGCCCAGGGCCCCAGCACAGCCGCCCTCTGCCTCCCTGGGCCACTGGGTGGCACTGGCGCCGAGCACTGGTGCCAGCACAACCTCCGCCAGGCCGACGGCAGCGGGGTGGGGCCGGGCTCGGGGTGCCCGCAGCGCCAGCGGCCCCTCCCGTGGTTAACGAGCATCCTGGGCTCTCTCTCCTCTTTCTCTTTCCTCCATTGCTGTCCGCAGTACCCGCTATGGGAGCCCCAAAAGGCAGCTGCAGTTCTACAGGTAACACTCTCGTCCTCTGAACCCGCACGCTGGAGGCAGGGGGTGGGGCGTCCACAGGGGCTGCAGGGGCCCGAGTTTCCCTTGCGCCCCTGCCCCCTCAGGTCACATCCGGTGGAAACTGTCGCCAGCCTGAGGCGAAAGGCCCTGAGGCGGGTCCCTTCCCTGGGATGGGGCTTGTGGCCTGCGGGGCTCTTGGGTACATCACAAGCCAACCCTTCCCTGGGCTGTGCGACCTTGACCTCAGGGCCTTCGGGGACTGGGCAGGCTCCTGAGTGTCCCTGACGGCCGCTCTGCACACTTGCCCACACGCCGCGGCCGCCTGGGCACCCCCTCCTGCGGGCGCCTCTCCCCGCCTGGAACCAGGGGCTGCCGTGAGCTCATCCTCGCCGGAAAGGCTGGAACTCTGGGGGACACTTGAATGGGCGCTTCATCCCAGTGGGGGTGTCAGCACTGCCCGGGGCGAGGGCCAGCGAGGAGGGTGGGGACTCGGTGGCCTGGGACAGCGCCAGGTGGGCGGTGCGTCCGGGCGCTCAGGCCCGGGAGGGCTCACGGCGTCCAGCGCGCCCACCGGGGACAGAGCCGGGCAGTACTGCTGATGCCGCCCTGTGGGGGCCCGGTCGGGCTGGCCCCCTCGGGGTTCTCCCCACCTGACCGTCCTCAGGCCGTGGTGCCGGCCGTGGGGCCTCCCCGCAGAGAGCGCCAGGGAGGTGCCCTCACCTCTGCCCTACCGCAGTTGTTGGTGGACACTGCCTGAAATCGGGGGACCTGAACTGGGACTTGCAAATGCGTTTGTGGGGTGAAAGGTCATCATCGTGTGTGTGTGTGTGTGTGTGTGTGTGTGTGTGTGAGATCCTGTGTCAGAAGGAAACCAAACAGGTGTGTCACCTGCATCCTCAGGGCCCAGCTGCCTCAGTCCTCAAGGGAAGGACCCAGGCAGCAGGCCGCACACCCTGGGCATAGAGTGGCCTCCGGAGGGGCGCCGTGCGGGCACCGGTGTCGCCGCGCGCAGGTGGGAGAGCCGTGTGCCCCGGGCAGGCCCAGCACGGCCCTCCCGGCGTGCCCAGGCCAGTGTCTTGGGGGCCCGTGACGAGGCGGGCGGGCGGCACCGAGCAGGACGCTGCCCGGGAAACGCGGCGGGGACGTTCGTGTGTCCGTGGGCTGAGGGGTTGGCCCGTGGGGCCGGGCGGGCTCGGGCTGGCGGCAGGCTGTCCGGGGCTCCCGGACACACCTTCTCCCGGCAGAGGGCCCAGAGGGAAGGCGGGAACTGGAGCCCCGTGAACGGCGCCCTCTCGCTGCGCACCCTTGGGCTAAGCCAGCCGCGCGACCCAGCCCGATGTCAAAGGGCAGAAGCGCACGCACGCCGGGGGCACCCAGCCGGCGACGGGGGACGGGAGGGGCGGCAGGCGGCGGGCCAGCGGCTCCCCGATGGCCTCTGGACGGCACGGGGCCTGGAGAAGGCGGAGCTGCTGGGAGCTCGCAGCGGCGGGTGGGAGAGGCTTTCCGGAGCGGCCGCAGGCGGCGCTGAGCTGCTCCGGAGGCTGGCGGCGACCAGACGCGCCCTGAAGGGCAGATCGCAGGCGGGGTGGTCAGGGTCAGGACAGAAAGGCCAGAGGCCGGACTCTGGGGCGGGCGGCGTTGGATGGGACGGGCCTTGGGTGCCGCGGGAAAGCGCGTGGGCTGCACCCAGCGGGCACTGGGGGCATCAGGGTGCCTGAGCAGGGACGAGGCCAGACTCTGCTGTGAGCCCTGGAGCCGGGAGTGAGAGGGTGCAGAGACCGGCCGGCGGCGCCGAGCCTCAGGGAGCGAGAGCGAGGGGTGCTGCCGGGGGCCGCACCCACAGGCCTGGTGCCCCGCGGCAGAGAAGGGCTGGGCCCGGGAAGCAGGCCCCGCAGAGCTGCAGGCTGGCGACTCACTCAGCAGCGGGGCCGGCCCTGCCAGCAAGAGGTGCCCAGCACTCGGGGCCGGGACACTGGCCGGGCTTGGGCTTTTGGGGCCAACCACCCCGCTGCCACCCTGGCGGCCTCTCCAGGGGTCTCCTCCGGCCCGCCCCCTCCGACTTCACTCCCTCTCTGCCCAGTCGGGGGCAGCGCCCCCCAGCCCTTCTGCTGGCTTGTCTGGAGGTAAACAACCAGCCAAAACCCCGCAGACCCGGCTCACCCCGGCAGCCAGTGACGCCACCCGAGACGCTGTGGGCGTCGCGAAACTTCCCAGAGTGTCCCCCAGGACCCTGGAACGGGGGCTCAGCCCAGAGCTCCGCGTGGGGCAGTTCCCAGACCCCAGGTCAGGACGTGTGCTGGGGGGAGGGTCCTCACACCCCCGCCTGGGGGGGCAGATAGGGTCCCCATAGGAGACTTGGGGCCTTCCTCCTGCTGCGTACAGGTCCTGGGGGGCTAGGATGTGCTGCTCCGGGCACAGCCAGGCTGTGCGGAAGGGAGATCTCCCAGGCCCGACCCCTCACGCAGGACCCCAGCTCCCCTCAGACACTGAGGAGCGGCAGAGGCCAAGCCCCCACCTCTAGGCCAGACAGCGCCCTGCCCCTCTACGCGGCCCCAGGCCCACGGCCCGCGGTGCGTGAGTGACGGGGGCAGGGGCTGTGCTCCGGGGCCGGGGCAGGGGCACCCCAGGCCGGGACGGAGCCCGCGCGGGTGGGCCTCGCCAGGCTGCGCGGAGCTGCACCCCCAGGCTTTTAGGGAAGACGCGCTCGTGAATAATTCAGCCTCTTTGCTGCGATAAAAACGCCCTAATAGGACTAATGGACTCGCTGCCTCCAAACTCGACCCTTGTGGGACTCAGCTCTCGCCGATTGCTTCTGACGTTCGCATGACACTCCCTGATGAAGCCGCGCCAGGTCCGGGGCGGCTGGCGGGGCCGTGAGCCGGGCTGTGTCCTGTGAACGGCAGACGCAGGAAGGCAGGTGAGTGGGCGCTTCAGGTCCGGGGGGGCCGGGGCAGCCGCCTTCTTCGGGGGGATGCTGCTTGGGGACCAGCACCCCAGGAACTAGTAATGGGGACGGTTTTGGGCATGCGTTTGGCTGATCTGAAATTAGACCCTCGGTGTCTTTCCAAAGCAGAAAACTCCCCCTGAAAGCCGCCCTAGGCGGAGGCTGACAGTCTGTCTCCCCGTCCGGGGGGGCGGGAGGCCCAGCACAGACCGGTTCTCCAGGAAGACTCCGCGTTTCCGAGTCCCCCAGCCCGGGAGCACAGCCGGAGGGCTGCTGGCGGGGGCCCGGCTTGCTGACCGTCCTAGCAGATCCGCTGTTTGGCCCTGGCCGAGCCCCGAACCCGGAATGCTGCCGCTTGCCTGGGCCCCGCTTGCAGGGGCTTTGGCTGGGTCCTCTAGTGCCCCCCAAAGGTCGCCACCGTTCCGGAGAGGTCCAGGAGCCTCCTCAACCTCCCGCCCTGGCGGCGTTGCAGACAGCCCACAATTCAGAAATTCCTGGTGGAAGGCGCTTTGGGGAGCTCTCCGTTCCCCCCGACTTAATGAGGTTAATGTCTTCCTTTGCTTTTCCATGTCACCGTGTTCACTGACGCGAATTCCCCCGAGCCCCGTCCACAAGAATAGATTGGCAGGGGCGGCCCGCGCCGTTGCCTCGGCTGGGGGGGCCGTCTGGAGATGGGGCAGGCTGCTGCGCAGGGACGCGTGTGGTCGAGAGCAGGGCTCTGGAGCGGGTGCTTGGGCTCCGAGTTTGGGGGTCACTTTTGAGAGGCCAAAGGAGCCCCAACCAGGGGCTTGGCTGCCCTCTGGCAGGGTCTGCCGGGGCGGCGCCCACAGGCCTAAGCCCTGCTCGGTCACCTTCCATGGAAGCCAAGTGACCGGGGTGGCGACAGCCCCTCCGCGCCCACGTCCTGGCTCCTCAGATGGGGGTGTCCCTGGACCCTCGCAACGCGTGCAGCCCTCTGGCCACAGACCCTCACGGGACCAGGTCCTCCCTTGCACCCCGTGTTCCCCACCTAGTTCTGCCCCAGCCCTCTGCCCCGCCTGCCCGGGCCCAGGGAACACGCCCGCCACGGGCCCCTCCCTCCACGCCGCGGCAGCTGCCCCCGGGGCCACTGGGACGGTCACAGCAGGGGGGCTGCAGCCCCTCAGAGGGGCAGGCCCCAGCCCCTCACCTCGGCCAAGTGACAGCTGCTACGGCACGGCTCCCTGTTCCCCCAAGCCCAGGCCCGCCTGTGCCCACCCTGCTGGTGTGTGTCCCAGGCGCTCGGCCGGACTGTCCGGACCCCTGAGGCGTGCTCCCAGCTGGGACACCCGCTCGGCCGGCTGGGGCGGCCAGGGGCCCCCCGGCCCCCAGCCCCGGGGCCTTGGCGAGATTCCCGGGGCCACACCAGACTGGAGGCTCCTCGTGGGCCGTGTCTTGAAAGCTAATGGCCATCGATCTCCCCGGGCTGGGTCTGCTTTTCGGGAAGAGTCCCCGCAGCCTGCCCGGCCCCCGGGGAAATGGGCGTGACCTGTGTCTGCCCCATGTGGGGCTGGCCGCGGGCCACAGCTGACCGGTGGCTTGTGCCTGGAGGGAGAAGCGGGCAGGACGGGGGAGCTGGCGCTGCCGCCTGTGGACTTCCAGGGCCCCATTTCTGCAGATGAGACCCCCCAGCCCAGGACCCCTTCAGCCCAGAGTGATTCTTCTAGAAGTTGTGGGCGTTCAGGCCAGGGGCATGCTTTCGGCTCTATCACCCATCAGACCTTAAACCAAATCCTTGGGGGATGCCCCAGGCACTGCCCAGCAGGCCCCGCCCTGCCGATCTGAGTCACCCAATGAATGTGGGTGCTGGTACAGGCCCCCCACCCCCAGGAGAAGGTGCCTGCAGAGCGCCTCAGGTCAGTCAGGGGTGCCGGGCTGCCCAGCCCCTCCCAGAGGGGGCCCAGAGCATCAGCCCTGAGCGGAGCCGCGGGATCCCGCTTCCTGCCCTTCGGGGGCTGATGCCAGATGATGAGGAGAGGCTCTGGGGCGTTAATGGGGTGGGGTGGGGAAGCTGCAGCGGGGGAGGCTGCCACTGTCGGCTGCAGTTTGCCCCTGGACAGGCCAGTCCATGCCGCTCCAAAGCGCCTCCACCCTCCGGGACCCGCTGCAGCCTCTGAAGCCGCCTCCGCTCGGGGCCAGCGGTCCCAGCCCCTCCGGGGCCAGAGGCGGGCTGCTGCTCCCGGCACCCCCAGGCTGGGCTCCAGGCCCCGCCCTGCGGCTGAGCCCGCCGAGTGGCCCCTCCCACCCGCCTTCTGTGGTCAGCGCGGGTGCCAGGGCCACCGAGCGGACACCTGGGCCCGGCAGAGGCTGGAGCGGGGGTCTCCTCTGCTGCCCACTGAGTCCTCGTTGCCCCCACAGCATCCCGCGGGGTGGGCAGCGGGGATGAGGCGCCCGTCAAGTGTCTGCTCCCCCAGTGTGGAGTTGGCGCCGTGCCCGCCACCCCTGCCCGCGTGCATGCCCGGCCCGAGGCTGCACTTCTCAAGCTGGGAATGGCTGATCATTCGACAGTCCACTGACAGCCACTCACGCTGTTTTAGGTTTTGTTTTGTTTTTTAAGATTTACTTATTTATGCATACAAGCTGGGGTGTAGGCCAGAGGGTTGGGGGGTGAGAGGACTCACCAGAGACAGAGTGGGGAGCAGAACAGGTGGATCCACTGAAACCCACTGCTGAGGGGGCAGCGGGGAGGAAGGAGGGGTCTGCTGCGCCCTGTGGGAAGCTCCCTGGCCGGGGATCGAACTCGTGCTCTAGTGGCTGCCGCAGCCCCATAGGCTGAGACTTAACCCCTGCGCCCCCAGGGAAGCCCTGTTTTATGTTCTTAACACTTAGGCTTTGCCGTCTCCCTGTCCCTCGCTGACCCTATTCCTGCCGCCCCCAACCGCCTGGCCCCACAGACTGGCGTAACTAAGAGCGTGGGTCCCACGCTGGTGCCGTGGTGCTTCTGCAGCCAAGCACGCAACATGGCCAGACTCAGTGAAGAGCTAGCACCTCCGGGTGGCCCTGGATCCCCACACTCGCCCCTCTGCCGCTTCGGGGACCGCCTGCCCCCGCCTTGCCCGACCCCCAGAGTGCGCGCCGTGGGGTTCCCGGGGCCCTGCTCTCTGCATGCCCCCCCGTTGGCACGTCACGGCTGAGGTCTGCGCTTGGATGTGGCTTGGCCTGTGCTTGTCGTGCCAGGGGGTGGACCGAGGAGAGCTGGGCCGGTGTCCGGCCAGCACAGCTTGGCAGACAGACGCACAAGCCAAAAGGTGTTTACACCCAGGCCCCGTCCGCGCGCCAAGACCCCTGGGGGTGCCTCTGCCGCTCCCGCAGCTGGGGCAGCCTGGGCGCCGGGGGCAGCGGACGCCGCTGACCGTCGCCCCTGGGCGCTTCCCGCCCGGACAGCGGAGGCCCCCGGGCCGGCGGCGCCATGTTGTCCATGACCTACAGCGAGAGCCTGCGGAGCGTGAGCAGCAGATGCCGCTCCGACCGGGGCCCGCAGCCCGCCCGCCAGACCGACACGCTGGAGCTGCAGCGGCTGCGGGAGGTGCGGGCGGCCGCCCAGGCCAGGAGCATGGAGAGCTTCCTCCGCACGCACGGCCTCTCCCTGGACGGCTGCACCGCCCAGCGCACGGGCATGAAGTACCGGTAAGGGCCGCGCAGGGGCCGGGCACACGGCGCGGCCGGAGCTGGAGGGACGCAGCCCAGGAGCCCCGAGCTCGACCCGATCGCCTCTCGGGGTGAATATTTTTGCTTAGACACTCCCATCTTCTAGAAACATCCAGAGGAAGTGAGCCAAAGTCGGCCTTTGCACTGGTAGCCGGTGCCTCTCTGCAGGAGAGGATGCGCTTTCTCGGGGCAGCTGCCATGGCGGGTGGGGATAGAGGTTGCGCTCGTCATTTTGCAACGTCACAGGGACGGATTCGTTGTCGGGGACTCACAAAACAGGAATTAGTGGAGGGACCGCGCCAGAACCCAGCTGGGCCGGGGCCTGGGTGTCCTGTGCCCCCGTCTTCCAGCGAGCTGGCCTCGTGGGAGGAGGTCTCTGCGTTGGCTGCAGCGGCTTTCTCTGCCGGGGACAAAGGTTGTGGACTCAGGGTGGGGCCAGGCCTGTAGGGCAGAATTTCCTCGGGACCTCAGCAGGTTCTGTGCAGTCAGCGCCTTTGCGCCCGCCCTCGGGATAGCACTCCAGCGGCCCACTACCTCCTCTGCAAACCTCAGTGCCCCACGAGCACCCACATTGGGTTGTTTAAAATTTAGCATCTGTGATTTTATTCTCATACCCCCTCAACAAGCCTCTGCAGAGCCGTGGGGACGCAGGCTGTGTGCCGCTGCCAGGTTAAGCAAGTCAAAACAGGATGAACAGTCCAATTTGGATTTCAGATAAGCTATGAATTTTTTTTTTTGGCCTAAGTATATCCCACCCAATAACTGGGACATACTGACACCAAAACGTTACTCGTGGCTTATCTGAAGTTCATTGTCGGTGGGTGTCTGTATTTCATCATTGGGTACATTTTGTGTCAAAGTATTTCGTATGCATTTGCTTATCTGAAGTTCATTGTCCGTGGGTGTCTGTATTTCATCATTGGGTACATTTTGTGTCAAAGTATTTCGTATGCATTTGCTTATGTGTTTTATATACCTTTTGTATAGAGATCGGATACATTTATGTGCATTAATCTGGCAACTCTACATCTTTGGCTTCCGTCTAACCCGGGGCTCTCTGGATGCCTCTGGAGGGGACCAGCGGGGACCAGCCTGTCCGTGACCCTTCTGCTGTGGGCGGTGTCCTGCCCCCTCCCCACAGGGCTGGCAGAGCTGGCCGCTGTCCTCTACAGAAACGAAGCACTTCTGCACCAGTCCACTAGATGGCAGGCCTCTTAAGGCGTGTGTCCTCCGTCCAGCTGTAAGGGAAGGACAAAGGGTCAGCTAGCTTGGCCCTAATTCTGATGGAAATTTCTCAGGAGGGAGGTACATTATTTTTCTCTTTCTTGGTGAGTCATTGATACTTTTCATTGAGTCTGCAAATGTCTGTTGAGGGTCTACCCAGCTGCAGTCAGGCCAGATGTGGTATGTGTCCAGGGGACCGGTCACCCGTGGAGGTTGCATCCCGGTGGGGGAGGCCACGGACAGCTGAGGCCCTTTCTGAAAGGGGGGTGTTTGATGTAGGAAAGAACCTTCCAGGCCAAGGGGGGGGATATTTGAGGAGCAGAGGGAGAGCCAGGGGCTGCGGAGTGAGGACGCCGGAGGACAGGGAAGCCGGGGCTGTGGGCAGAGGCAGGGCAGCTGAGCTCACCCCCCGCCGGAGCACCCCAATTCCCTGGGTACAGATATGATTTGTAATAGAGGGTGCTATGGGGTGAATCATGTCCCCCCAAATTTCATATCCACCCACAATATGGGAATGTGGCTGTATTGGGAAGTAGGGTGGTTGCTGACGTAAGACGAGGTCATTTAGGAGCGTGGCCCCTGCCCCAGCGCCTGGTGTCCGTCTAAGAAGGCCACTTGAACACACAGGGCACAGGCCGCGTGGAGGTGGAGGCAGACGAGGGATGTGGCCACAAGCCAAGGGACCCTGCGGCCCCAGGAGCTGGAAGAGGTGGAAGGACCTCCCCTGGAGCCCCAGAGAGACACAGAGCCCCGTCTCTGCAGGCACCTCAATGTCAGACTCTTTCTGTTGCCTTAAGCCCCCCGAGTTTGTGGTATGTTGTCATGGGAACCCCAGGAAACTAACACAAAGCAGGGCAGAGTGGAGTGTTCCTAGACACCCCAGGAAAATCTGTGCCACATCTGAAACAAGCTGAACTAAACTTGGCACCAAAACGCTCTGGGAAAACTTGCCTCCCAAGGAGTGGGGCTGGCCACGAAGCCTCTCAGCATGGGGCGGGCCAAGAGCAGTCCAGCCACAGGCCCTTTCTTCACCCGCCAGACCTCATCTTGCTGCATCCAGGCGGCTACAGCTGTCTGGAAACAGGGGCCCGGTGATGAATGCCCCAGTTATTAAAGATCCCAGATAAACGCTGTTCCATGAGCATGGTCCCCATCAGCAGTGGGGCCAGCACTCCATTCAGCTGGGGCTGAAATGCTGACATGAAAAGACGAGGCTTTAGATAAGGGCCGCTCTGGACAGCAAGGAGACAGCTGTGCCGCAGGCCTGGCCCTTTATCAGCCGAGCTGAGCCTGCAGCTGAGGGGAAAAGGCCTTTCATAACTTCCCCCATTTTTAAAAAATTGTTGTCCACTCTTGCTGTTTGAAAAAATGCATGGCCTTTTTATATGGACCTGCCTAAGCTCACCCCACAGCGACCCTGTAAGGGTCAGATTGCCAGGTGCTGAGAGTTAGGACGCCAGCTCATCTTTGGGGGGCACATCTCACCCCACAGCAGGGAGTGATGCACTCCTTGAGATGACGGGTGTCCCGGGCTATGGCGGCTGCCGGCTGTGGGGGGCCGAGGGGACTCTGGCAGGGCCAAGGAACTGAGGACAGCTGTGGCAGACAAGTCAGGGGCCGGGGCGACTGGGTTGGGGCGTGGCACCGACAGAACTTGTTGTGGGTTGGACTCGGGGCCTGGTGGAACCGTGGGCAAGGACACTGCTTCAGCGTGAGACGAGCAGGGGAGGCCGGCCGCACACGCTCTCGCTGCCGTGGCCCAGGGCTGCGTGCTGCAGTCGCCGTTTCCAAAGAGGGAACCTCGCTGTTTGCCTAGAAGTCCAGGGCCCAAAGGGAAGTGTCGCCCCACCTCTCTCTCATAAAAGCCAGTCTGAACTGTGAACCCCGCTCCTCCAATAAGTGGACGTTCGCTAGCTAAGGAGCCAGGAACACAACCCTCGCTCTGGCTCCCTGGCCCTCGTTCCTGAGAGGCTGTGGGGCGTGGCCGGCGCACATGGTCCCCAGCCCCCCAGATGCTGGGGCAGTGGTCGGTGGCACAGAGAAGAGTGAGGCTTAGGAGGCTTGCTTGTGCACTAGCCGATGTCGGGGGCCTCGGAGATCGAGGGGAAGGAACAAACGGGAGGCGCCCACCCCCAGCAGAGGCCCGGAGGCCCTGGCGCAGGCCCCGGGGGGACGGGCAGGAGCTTTGCCGAGATGAAGTTCGCGTCCAGCTGGCTGCCTCCTCGGCGCGTGCGTCCCCACGGTGTTCGCGCAGTTCGGGTTTTATACAAATCGGCGCGATTCTCAAGCACTTTCTGTTCCGCACATTTCCTAGAAGTGCAAGGACACTCGGGCCTCCTGTCCTGTGTCCGTGCTGGCCACAGGTCAGCGCTCTGGCTCTTCCATGCCGACGACCTTGTGTGGCTGGACGGGCCCATCTGGCGCCCTGTGCCCCTGCTGGGCTCTGGGGTCATCTCCACTCTTGCTCTTGCGACTGCCGCTGCCGTGGACTCCTGTGTCCAGCTTTTGCGTGGCCGGTGTCAGTCCTCTGGGCGTGTCCTCCTTGGGCCGTGGACGAGGCAGAGGACTCTTTGCTGGGGGCCTCGCGCCCCTGGGGGTGGCGTCAAGCAGACCATCTGCTTAAGAGGTGCCAGCCCTGTGGGGGTGCAGTGTCGGCCAGGACACAGAGGACTGTGCAGGGAAGGAGGAGATTGGCACTTTCTGGACCATGGGCCAGGGCTAGCACCCCTGGCTGCGCTGGGTAAAAACGCTGCTGCCTGGACCCCACCCCAGAGCTGCTGACTTAACAGGTGGGCTGGGAATCTGCATTCCTGACCAGCCCCCCGGCATCCCGGCCATCGGAACGTGCGTGGGGAGGGCCCAGGGCAGGGTCTCCGCCGCCTGCAGCCTCTCCGCAGGCCCCAGGCTCCCAGAGGCAAGTCTGCGGGCTATGGGCCAGGGTACAGCGGGCAGAGGGGTCAGCCAGCGTGGGGTCACCCATCCCGAGGAGCGGGAGGGCCCAGGCTGCTGCGCACACCCCCCAGGGCAGCGGGAGGAAGTGCCCAGCGGGTCCTGGGCTGGCCTCTGTGGTGGGGCCGCACCCGCCAGGGCCCCTTGGCAGAGGTGCCAGCCTCTGGGGGCTGGGGCACAGCAGCTGCACTTCCCGTGGGGCAGGCCTGCCCTCCCTCTGCTGCCCGGAAACCTGCCCTGACGCCGAGAGGCGGGCGCGTCTCGCTGGGGACCTCGGGCGCTCACAGGGCGAGCTGGCCGTGCCCGAGCCTAGGGAGTTCAGACACCAGCACGTGGCACCTCAGGGCTGTCAGAGCAGGGGAGCACACCCGGCAAGGGTGGGGTCGAGCTGGGGGACCTCACCCCTCGCTGTGTCAGAGACCCAGAGCAGGCAGACACCCCCCGAGGTCACACAGCACGTCAGCAGCCGCCGGGGGGAGACCCCCCAGCCGGGCTCCAGCCAGCGCCTCCTCAGCCCTTCCCTGGGGACAACAGGGCCCCAAAGCAGCTCTGGGGGGCCCACCCTGAGGCGACCTGCGGGGGCAGCCCTCCTGCCAATGCGGCATCGGACACCGGGAGCGTCTGCCGCAGCGCCGGCTCCCTCCCTCATCCCGCACCGTGCAGGAGCCGAGCCGAGGGGACTGGGCAGCTGGGGGCTCGCCCCCGCACCCTCTGTCCACTCACTCCCGAGCAGCGCCTGCGTGTCCTGGCCGGCACCATTCAACGAGCCTCTGGGTGAGAAGCGCTTGTTCCCACTCCCAAGCTTGGGGAGGACACCCAGAGCGGAACGCTCCGTTCCAGGGGCTCTGGGGGCTATGTCTTATCCGTGTGGGGCGTGTGTGTGTGTGTGCGCGGGCACACAGGGCATGTGAGTGGACCTGCACCTGTGTCCGTGTTGCAGGCGTGTGCCGTGCACGTGTGCGCTGTGCGTGAGCGGCACGCTCGGGAGGCGGCGGGGGAGGCAGGGCAGTAGAGGCTGAGCTGGCTCCGGTGCGGAGGCCGGTGGCAGGTGCTCGGGGGACTCAGGGCCTGCGCTCACCCCCAGGCCCCAGCCATCCGTCCCGGGAGGCGGCAGCCTGGCCCCGTCGCCCTCCGCGTCAGAGACGCCGTGGCCCAGTCTGCGCGCCCGAGACGCGCCCTGTCCAGCGATGGGTCCGGGCGGGGCCCCGGGCAGCTCGGGCTGTGGCCTCGCGGTCAGCTGTGCGGGTGCTCGGCCCAGGTGCCCGGGGCTCCCTCACTCCTCAGAGGGGAGTAAATAAAGACGCGCAGACCACGAGGGGGCACGAAGGACGTGGAAAGAGAAGCTTCTCGGGGAGGAGCCCATGGCCACTGCGGCCGAAGGACTCTGGTGCCAGCCCCTGGGGCAAGGCAGAGCCGCTGCCACCCTCTCCTCTGGGGGCCTGCCGCCCTGCGGGTCATAGCAAGGCCGTGCCCTGGGCAGGGGGGCGGGCCCCGCCCTGGCCACCGAGGGCTCACACAGCCTTTGTTTTCCAGGAACCTGGGCAAGTCGGGCCTGCGGGTCTCCTGCCTGGGGCTTGGTGAGTGTGGGCACCCCGGGAAGCAGGGGCTGCGGGGGAGCTGGGGGCCTCCCTGGGCTGGGGGGAGGAACTGCACCCGGGGGGCGCTTAGGAGAGGGAGGGCGAAGAGAGAAGCCTTAGTGGGGAGGGGAGGCCAGAAGCGGGGCCCCTTGCCCACACAGCCCCTGCCCAGCGCCAGAAACCCCCCAGAAAATCAGCGCCTTGCCTTCGGTCGGGAGGATGCCTGTGCCCTTCCGTGGCGTGTCCCTCGTGGAGGGCGGGCGGCTTCTGCTCTTTATCCCCTTGTGCCAGACAGGAGCGCCGTCCCCAAACACGCTGCCCTGGCCCGCGGCCGGCACCCGCGCGTACACCGCCAGCAGGCGCGGGCTGTCGAGACCTGCATTTTTTCGGGAGTGTCCCTTGTTCTTTGCCCTTTGTGTCCCTCTGCCAGCTGGAGCCCCCAGGAGCCCTTAGAGGCCGCACACAGCCGCCTGTTCTGGGCACTTGCTGTCCCTTGGTTGGTGGCTCAGGAGAGACAGGTGTCCACGCGTGCCGAGGACACGCTCAGCGCAGAGAGCGGTGCGGCCGCCTGCTCCGGCGCCGCCCTGCGGCCGAGCCCCCGGGGAGCTCCTCTGACTCCAGCCTGCGTGTCTCCCTGCAGGAACATGGGTGACCTTCGGAGGCCAGATCACGGATGAGGTAAGACGGGGGACCCGAACCCCCTAGGGCACGTGGTGACGTGGCCCCCTGCACGGGGAGCCGTGCTCAGCAGCCGCCGCCCGCCAAGCCCCTTGAGTCCCGGAGCCCAGCTGCCCCGGCCGCGAGGCCCCTGTGCGGCTGGCCCGGAGGTTCGGGAGGACATGTCTGCCCCACCACAGAGCTGGGCGCAGGCCTCAGCTGCACCCCCAGAGTTAGCCCGTGTGCACTTGAAGCTCCGCACGACCCCCGAGGCCCCTCCAACGCAGACTCGCAGGCGGAGACTCGCAGGCCGCGTCCTGCCGCGCGCCTGGCTGCCCGTTCGCCGTGGTCAAGCGCGGGGGCCGCCGTCTGCTGGGCCCAAGCGGGGTGTGGCACCCGCACTGGCTGTCCGGGGAGGCCGGTGCCGCCGCGTGGGGCGTGAGCAGCTCTCTTGGACCGAAGCTGTGAGCTCTGCTCGGAGAGCTCCGGCGGGTGAGGGAGGCGCCGCCCGCACGTCTGCCCTGCCCCCTGCCGGAGGGCGCGTTGGAGAGTTAATAAGCGAGCTCACTGGGGGCCTTGCTCGCTGATTGCGCCGTTCGTTTTCGAAGGAAAAGCTTTGCCTCCGCAAACCCAGAAGCGTGTCGCTGGCGCCCGTTCCTTTCTCTCCGAGACAGCGGCGAGTGCCCGCGCTTGCCCTGCTCTGAGGTTCTCGGGGCGGACTTGAGTTGCAGGCACAGGGAACGGTTTCGCCGTCAGCCCCGGACCGGCTCCCTGCACTTGGAGTCGCCGCGGAGCCCGGAGCCCAGTGTCTGGCTCGGGGTGACTGGGTCTCGCTGCCTGTGCCCCTTTCCCTGCGGTGGCTGAGGCAGTAGCTGTCATGGGGCGTCCCTGTGGGGAACATGTGAGAAGTGGCCGTCAGGGACTGTCCAGTTAGGTGACTACAGGCAGACCCATTGCACCCCAAGAGTAGTGATGATGACCTGGCGGCCGCCAAGCTGCGGCCACCCCCGCGCCCCAGGAGCGACGTAGTGACGTGGTGGAGAGACAGGAAGTCACTTCCAGGTGGCCCGAAGCTGGACCACAGTGGACACCACAGTGACCGATCCAGGGTCCCGGAGGCCCCTGCTGGCCAAAACGATTGTGCAGAGGAGCCAGCAGCACCTTTGCATTCAGTCCTGCAGCAGTGTCCCCCAAAATCAGCACGCTGAGTGCGAGGGCCCAGTGGCGGGGACGGGTGGGGACGCCTGCCGCCCGCCCGGCCTGAGCCAGCGGGTTCGGGACCACAAGCAAGGCCCTCTGGGCTGCCGCCCCAGGAGGCCTCGGGCCAGCGGACACTCTGGCGGGAGGCCCCATCCCAGCACTGTCCCCCTCGAGGCTGCCTCCCGGGAGTGCCTGGCAGGGCGGGGAGCGCGGGGTCCTGCTGCCCGTCCCCTCCTGTGCCGCGACCCCGTGCCCAGGTGCCCGGGAGGGGCAGGGGTGTGGCCGGGGCATCTGCTATGGCAGAGGGACCTTCTCGCCGAGGCGGCTCCCCAGCCGGCCCCCCCGGCAGACCGGGCCCTGCCTGGCGTTTTTCTCTCTGGTTTTCGTTCTAGTATATGAAACACAGAAGTTGCCTTTCAGCCGTTCCGAGGTGCAGTTAGGACGTGCCTCATGGGGAGCTGGCCCGCTACCCCCTCCCCGGGCGCGGTCAGCGGCCTCAGTCCGTCCACGGGGCGGTGCCGCCGCCAGCACGGTCTCTGCTTGTGTCCTCCCCTCACCCAGAGACGGTGACGCCCTGGGCAGTGACCCCCACGTGGGCGGCCTCTCTCTGCTGTCCGTCCCTGTGAATTCTGAAGCCTGTTTTCGTGCAGAAAGTGTCACCTGGACTGTCGGTGGCACCTCCGGGAACAAGGGCAGAGGCAAGGGCCACCTGGCTCCAGCAGCCTGAAGGGCTGCTCCCTGGCCCTGCCCAGAAAGTCCTTGGGGTGGCAGCAGCTGTAGCCCCAGGAAGGGGGAACTCAGGGCGCCAGGGGAAGCGGCGGTGAGAGTGACCCCGAGAGCAGCGGTCAGATGCCGGCGCTGCCCGGTTAGGGTCGGGTTTCCGGCCCATTCGCCAGACGCCCTTCCTGTGCCCGCGCCGCGCTCAGCCTGAGCCCCCAGCACGTCCCGGCCCCCGCGCATGCCAGCGGCGCCGGGACACTGAGGGCCTCCCTCTCCGTGGGCTCAGCCCTCGCCCGCCCCGGGAGGCAGGTGTGGTTCAAGGAGCGTGGCCCAAAGACCCAGCCAAGCCCAGGTCACTTCTGGCCACATCTGGAGGCGAGGACAGGAGGCCCAGCTCTCGGCTCCAGCTGGGCCAAGCACACAGAGCGGTGGGCTCCCTGCCCCAGGGGTGTGTCCAGGAGGTAGCATGCCTGTCTCCTGGGTCTCGCCTGCCTCCAGCCTGCGACTCTGGCACTGGCAATGGCAGAGTCCCCAGAGAGACCTGGTGACCTCTGTGGGCTGCACCGAGGAGCAGAAGCCCTTCCAATCGTGGAAGAAGGACGTGGAGACAGGCCCACAAGAGAACTCTGGGAAAACCCAGCAGATACAGTGGCCTGCCCACTTGAGTAGTAGTTTGTAAGGAAAAGCAAGATTCACAGAGAAAAACCAGGGCAAGGAGTTACACCAAAAGCAGACAGTAAAAGAAGAAGAAAGCACAGCTCCCAGAGGCCCAGGGCCGCCTCCTCTTGCACCTCGAGCCAGGCGGGCACTGCCCCCGTGTCATCAGGGTCGTATTCCCATCTGCCCTTCTGCTGCAGGACGGTGAAACGGAGAGGGGACGGATGTCAAGAGGTGGAGACTTTGGCTTTCACCATCCTGGCATGGAGTCCACTGAGGATTTTAGCAAAGAGGAAATCTGACCTGAGTTAGGTCTTAAGAGGCTCACTGTCTGCTCGCTGAGGGCGCTGGTTGGGGGCGGGGCTTCTCCAGTCGGACTGCGGGCATGGATGCCCTGCGGGTCCGGCCAGAATGCAGGCTCCGGTGCGGCAGGTCTGGGCTGCAGCCCGAGCGTCTGCATTTCTGCTGCTGATGCTCTGGCCCCTGGACCATATTTTGCTTGGGGAGGGTGTTGGGGCCAAGGACAGGGGAACAGAGAGTTAGGGGCTACTGTAGAAACAGAGCTGAGGGTGCTCCCGGTTAGGCTGGCTGGGCACCATGGAGGTGGATGGGGTGGTCAGATTCGGGGTCAGCTTGCAAGGAGGAGCTGAGAGGACAGGCTAAAGACTTCCATGCTGGAATGAAGGAGCACATCCAGGTGTTGACTTCAGCACAGGATGGGCAGGCCTGCAGGTGCAACAGGTGAGCAGGTGGCCCTCCCCTGAACACACGGCCCCTCTGCTACAATGTCCCTGCTCCATCCACTCTCCCCTTGCCTGCCTGGCAGACTCCTAGCCACCCTTCAAAACCCAAGCCTACAAATCCCATCACATATGACAATGTGGATAAAACCTGAAGTCATTACGCTAAGTAAAAGAGTAAGCCAGTGAGGGGAGGACAATCCTGCCGCTCACATCCTGCGGCTCAATCCTGCCGTCGTTAGAGTAGTGAAATCCGCAAGAGTAAGAGCAGAAAGGTAGGTGCCAGAAGCTGGGGGGAGAAGCCTGGGAGTTAGTGTTTAATGGGGACAGAATTTCATTTGGGGAGATAAAGAAGTTCTAGAAGTGGGCAGTGGCGATGGTGGCAGAATGCGGTGAATAGGCCATGGAGCCGCACTCTTAGAAATGGCTGGGATGGTGAGTTCAAGTTACGGACATTCTCCCACTATTTTTAAGTGTTTGCTTTTTAAATGAATAGAGGTGCTCTCTTGACTGCTACGGCTTGATTTCAGGGATGTAAAAATGAAAAAAGCAAAATGTAAAAATACTTGTGCTTCATGTTGGAAAGATAGTAGTCCAAAATATGAAAAAATAGCCCTCGGAGTCACCTCCATTCAGAAACCCTCCCCAGGAGGCCGTCTGCACCCTCAAAAAGTCAGCTCTCCTAGGCAGAGCTGGGACACAGCCTAGAAAAGTCAGGCTGAGCTCATCGGTGGGTCTGCTGTACCTGGAGCACTGAAAGCAGAGAAAAGAGCCCCAAGGTAGAGGAAGTCATGGGAGGGGAGGAGAGGGCTGGGGGCGCCAGGCAGGGAGGGCAGATTAGACACATTAGAAATATTGTTAGGCCTGAGCCACGGGCGGGGGAGAGCCATCAGCCCTGCAATGGGTCCAGAAGACTCTTTAACAACCTAGCAGCTGAGAGTTACCTCTAGTCTGCTTGGGATCAGAATTCTCTGGGTTTCATCTGAAAATCAAGAGATTCCCCCCAAATATCCTGAATTTACAGCTTCTTTTGAAAAATCAAGGACCTTCTGAGAATGTCACTCAGCAAGGAACTCACTGCCCAGTGTGCAGGCGCCAACACCGTGACACCAGCTTTTGAGAAAAGAAGCTTTATAACAAGGTCACCGACAAGGAGACAGGCAGAAAAATTCAACTCTGTCCCCCTGGCCTGAAACAGCAGAGGCTTTATAGGAGTAGGAGTAGAAGGGGGGAAAGGTGAGGAATGGGCATTTTGGGGACCTTGGCAAATTTTCATTGGTCAGTCACAAATCAGTCCAGTATTCCCAGAAGTGACCCCGTGCTCTGGTCCAACACCAGCATTGGACCCCCCAGCTTCTGGACCTTGGTTCCAGGCCCCCTTCCTCCCATTCTCATAGGTGCAGGCCAGGCTCTGCAAGAACCTCAGAGGGAGAGGGAGCAAAGGACAGAGCAAGAGCCAGGCTCAGGATCATCTCTGTAAAAACAAGCCTCAGGGGACCTTAGATAAGATTGTCGAGGGGCCTGAGGTCAGTTTCAGTAGCGCCTTCCCACAGGCAGCAGTGGAGTGTGCGCCTCCCACCCAGGCGCTCCCCACTTACCATCAGCATCACTCTTGGTAACTGGTTTCTGGGTTTAAGAAGTCCCAGGAGGTCCCACCTGGCTGGCTTTCTGTCCTACAGTTCTTGGGGGTCATTAAGTACTATTCACCCCATCTGGGGATAGAGGCTCGATGCTCTGAGATGAACTTCAAGAAATGGGGGAGTTTGCATTCGGGAACCCAGAGGGATAGCACACTGCCCAGTGAGCCAGCGGCGTCCAGGAGGCCCACTCGCTGCTACAGCTTGGAGGGGGTTTTAGTCGCAGGGCAGCCCTGGCTCCTTAGCCCTCGCCCCCACTGCCAGCTGGCCACCGCTCCCAGAGCCACACTCACCCTCGCCGCAGCCCAAGAGCCAAATCGGGGCAGCGTGATGGGATCGATGCCATTCATCACCCTCCCTGCCAGGGCTGGGAGCGCTTGGCGTTGGAGAGGCACTGGCCAAGGCCAGATGAGGAGCTGAGGTGCCAGCTTCTGAATCTGCAAACAATAACGAGCCTGGGGTCAGCATTCTAGTGCAGCTTTCCAGAGCCTGCGTCCTGCCTACATCAGCTGCATACCTGTTGGGCCGTGCAGAAAACGCTGGTTTATTCTCCCGCAGTCCGGAGGTCAGGGATCAAAACCACGGTGTCAGAGGCCGTGCTCGCGCGACGGCTCTGGGGAGGATCTGCTCACACCCCTCTCGGCTTCTGCGGGGGGCTGGTGACCCTTGGCGCTGTCGCAACACGACACCCAGCCTCTGCCCCCACCCTCGCGGCCTCCCCCGTGGGTCTCGTCTGAGGACGCCCCTCCTATTGGGGCCCCTCCTATTGGACTCAAGCCCACCCTAATGCAGTGGGATCTCATCGTACCTCATTCAATCTGCAGAGACCCCCTTTCCAAATTAGGCCACAGCCGGGGGTTCTAAGTGGACAAGAATCGGGACCATCTTTAGCCTAGGGCAGGCGCTAACCCTGCAACAACCCACCAGAGGGGCCCAACCCCAAGAAACTCCCGGCATCCACTGTTCCTTCATCCATTCATCTTTGTTCTCTGTGGGGCCGCGCCTGAAGCTGCCTCCACGCCCGTCCCACAGCAGGAGAGGGCCCGAGGTGAGGGCCCAGCACGGGGGTGCCCCCCAGGCCTGCGGCTGTGTTCTGGACCTTCCAGGCGCCCCCCGCAACCCCCCCACTCAGCAAGCGCCGCCGAAGCAGCTCTGCTTTTCTCGTTTCAGATGGCAGAGCAGCTAATGACCTTGGCCTATGATAATGGCATCAACCTCTTCGATACGGCAGAAGTCTACGCGGCGGGCAAGTACGTGTCCTTGTGGAGGAGCGCGGGGGGCAGCCAAGACCCCACCACAAGGGGCTTCTTGGGGAAGAGCCGCAGCTCTTAGTGGCCGGGAGGGTCCCCACTCTGCCTGCTTGTCCAAGCTCTACATGACGTGTGTGTGTGTGGCCAGAACCACAGGACACTTGGACACGGGCCACTTGCTAAGCTCCTGGCCTGTCCAGGCACCCGAGGGAGGAAGCTGTCACCCAGAGTCTCCCAAGCTGCCTGTGGGCTGTCGCTCCATGTACCTGACGTCTCCCAAGGGTGCAGTTAGGGTGCAGGGAGTACGGGGCTCTGGAGCCGGGACACAGGGCCTGGCAGTCTGAGGCTGCGGGAAGCGCTGCCCGTCTTGGCGGTAAACTTCCCTGCTCAATTATGCAAAGCCCTCTTCAGCCAAGGCTGCTGGCTTCAATTTAAAACTCGGCTGTAATCAAATCATCCACTCTCCTGCATCAGGTTTCCAAAAGTCAGCTTTTATTTATGAAGTCACTTGCTGGCTCTCTATTCGCCCTCCCTCGGCCCCCTCCTGCCCGAGGCCAACCGCGAGCCCGTCAGCTGGCCTGGCCACAGCCTGGCACTGTAGCCTCCCCTGCAGCCGAGGGGTCGGCGCCTGCAGCCACCCCGGGCCCAGCGCTCTGCAAACTGGGGTACCCAGCTGGGCCTTTGCACAAGACTGACCCAGGGTCTGAGGGAGCGCTGGGGGCCTCCACTGGGACCCCCAAATCGCCAACCCCCACCAGCAGCCCTTCTGCGCCCCCATGCCATAGCCCCTCCCAAGCCCCTCCCAGCTGGCAGCAACTTCCTGTCAAAGTGAAATTTCGACAGATGAGCTGAGCTGAGGGTCAGGGTTAAAAGACCCCAGGCAGGTGCCAAGCCTGGCGGCAACCCCAGCCCAGACCACCCCTGCGGTCACCCCACTGCCCGGCAGCGGCTCTCCAGACCACTGTCACAGCTGCTGCCCGATCCACGATGCCAGGCCTGGCCCACTGGGTCCTGGGCAGCCTCGGGGCCCTTGAAAGCCCCTTGCCACAAGCTGAGGGACTCGGGGAGCAGCGTCCCCTGGGTAGCTGCTGTCTCCCCCGCTGTCCTCATCCTGCCCCCCACTCTTCCACCAGCCGGTGTGGCTCCTTCCCAGTCCGGCCCAGAGCGGAAGCTGCCAGCTCAGCCCCACGGACGCCCTGGTGCCGACGGCCCCTCACCGGGCACTGGCACCACGTGCCGAGGGGCGGGCAGGGCCTCGCTGCCGGGCGCACCGTGGGGACGGCTCCGTGCCGCCCTCTGACCTCTGGCCCGCACCAGGTACCGCGGCGTCTCGTGCCGCCCTGACGGGGGCATTTCCCGAGAGCCGCGGGATTTCTGTGCCCTGCACCACCCGGGCCGGGCTGGCGGAATCCAGTCCCAGGATACCCGGCTCTGGTTCACCCACGGTCTGCAGCTCTGTGACCCCGGCCCAGCTTGCTTCCTCTCTCCCTTGGGCCCAAGGAGTACAAGAGGCAGTCTCCCCGCAGCTTGGCCCCGCGGAGGAGCACCGTAGCGAGGCAGGGGCCTCTAGGGAGCCCCGACTTGGGGGGCGCTCGGCTGCTCGGGCACTGGCGTGGGGCTCAGCCTGCCTCAGTCTGCGTTTGCTCAGAAACATTTTGCTACATGCAGAAAGTTCTTAAGAGTTAACCCAGCGCCTCAGTGCCCGCCGAGGCCAGCAGCGCCCACCCGCGACCCCAGCTGGCCCGAGTTTCTCGAAGGGCCGGGGTGACGCCAAGCGGAGCAGACGGCAGTCAGCATAGCACCCGGCTCTCTGCTGCTCAAAAGCAAGAAACGAGAGGGACACACGCACCAACACAGGCGTGTGGACACCTTGCGCACACATGTGAACACGTGTGGACACCCTCCCACACATGAATACGCGTGGACAGTCTCACGCGCACGTTCTGCTGGAGACTCAGTGCCTGGCACCAAATTCGTGTTGACTGTTTCTGAGAACAGAGGCTGCGCTAGATGAATAATTTACCTTTAGAAAAAACCTGCCCGTCCGGGAGCTGCCGGAGCCTTGCCCAGCACACTCCCTGGTGAACGTCCAGGGCTGGCGTGCTGGCACTGCCAAGCAGGACTCGGGCGCCCCAGGGGACAGACCGCCGCCCCTCGCTGCCGAACGGGGAGCGCTGCTTCCACTGTAACGATCTGTCTGGTGCTCTTGCAGGGCCGAGGTGGTGCTAGGGAACATCATCAAGAAGAAGGGCTGGAGGTAATTACCGGGCGGCTGCGCAGCCAGCGAGGGCCCTGGGGCCAGAGACGGGTGCCACGGGCTGGGGGTGGGCCGCCCTCACCTGGCTGTCCGCCCCACTCCCAGCGGAGTCCAGGGGGTGCCACTGGCCAGTCCTCCCAGGCGGGAGCCCCGGCATTTTCTCACTGGAGGGAGGGGTCCCAGCACGCTTCCTCTGGGAGCCGGGGGTGGGGCCTGGGGGAGCTTCAGCTGAGCCGCAGTGGGGTATGAATTCAGTCCCCAAGAAGGAAAGATCCCACTTAACTCGGCCCCTCTGCCTCTGTGCCAGCTGACCTCTCCGCCAGGACTTGTGCTGACACGGGTTGGGGCAGGAAGCTCCAGTGAGGGGGCACTCGCCAGACGGCGGGGGGGCCTGTCCCCCTGCCCCGTTCATGGACTCGCCAGTCTCCCCCTCTGGAACTGACTGTCCCCGCTGACGAAGGGTCCACCTCCCGGCGGGGCTGTCCTGCGGTCTCTGGCCCCTCTGGCCTGGGCTGGGCGGCCACGCTCCCCTAGGAATGGCCAGCTCCTAGGCCGTGCTCTCCCCTCCATGTGTCCCTCCAGGCTGCCCCCCAGGGAGGCCAGGAGACTGCCTGCCCGTTGGGGCCCGAGCCCGCTTCTGCGGGCTGTGGCCCCTGCCCGCTGCCTTCAGAAAGGTCAGAGGCAGTTACAGAGCAAGGGCTCCCCCCATGTGCCCCAGAAGCCCCCAGCCTCAGGCATGGGTGACTGACACCCCTGTTCTTACCTCACCCCCAGAGGCCTGTGTTGTTTCTTTACGGTGCTAATTGATCCCAGAATAAAGCGCTCCTCACCCTGTAATTAAAGGAAATTGCGGCATTACCGAGGCCCCTGATTACGCTGTCCTAGGTCACCTCCCGGGGGAGAGGGGCTGTGCCGGGACAGTCACAGCCAGCTCACTGGCCCCCTGCGCAGTCAGAGCCGGAGTTGACCCCCGCCCCCACCTGGGGCGCTCAGCCCACCAGACTCGCCCACCTGCAGCTCCTCAGCCCCCTCACAGCCCAGCCGGCCCCCACCCAACCTCTCCCTCCCTCGGTGGGTCCCCAGGCCCCCCATGGCCATCCCGCACACAGGTTTCCTGAGTCCCTAGTCGTGGCCTGTGGGGTACAGCCAGACTTACCCCTTCCCGCCACTGCTGGTGCCCCCCAGCACACCCCCTCTGCATCTCCGTCCCACGCCACGGCCGACAGGCCAGCTAGTGCATCTCTGCAGTTAGTTCCTGGCGTCTTGGGGGAGCCCCAGGACCCCAGGCTCAGCACATGGCGAACATCAAACGATGGAGCTGTTCCTCTGTCGTTTCGTGCTCCCGGATGAGGGCTTGGGCTCCGCAAGAACTGGAAGAATGGCTGGGGGCGGGAGCACCCCGAGGGGGCCAGTAACACCCCTTGTCTTCCGTCCGCAGGCGGTCCAGCCTCGTCATCACCACCAAGATCTTCTGGGGAGGAAAGTAGGTGCAGCCCCCATTCTGCGGAGAGCCCTGACTAGGAGGCTCCTGGGGTGGGGGTAGGGGCGGGGAGGGGGGAACTGGCCAGTGCCGCTGCCCAGGGCAGTGTCCACACGGAGCCCATCCTGGCGGGTCCTCGCATTGCAGAGAAGGGGCTTTGTCTGAGTTCGACTTTTCCTCCAACTTTGTTTCATTTTCGTTTTTACCTTCGGGGCCTGGTCTTCTTTCTGATCACAGAGATAATACCCTAACAGCTCTGGAAAACACAAAAAAATGTGAATTGTTCAAATGCCTCCCGGGCCCTGGGACTGCCCCTGCCCGTCTCTGGGTGTCGGGCCCCACACTCTCTCGGGGACTGGACAGCACCCCAGTGTGGTATAGGTGTATTTGTTCTTAACCTTCAAAGCAAACCCGAGCCAGACAGAAAGGACAAGCGGAGCCTCCGCCGGGACCCCCGAGTGGAGCCAGACGCCGTGGGGGCTTCCGCTGACCTGCTCTCCCCCTAAATCGCATCAGAAACCTTTCCCCCAACTCCGCTCTGACATCACACCTTCTGCTGCTTGTTTTTCAGAGCAGAGACCGAGAGGGGCCTTTCGAGGAAGCACATAATAGAAGGTAAGTGGGGCTCTGACCCTGCACAGACCCCAAAACCCACGCGTCCCCCCATGGTTGTAAAAGTGAGGAAAGCACAGACACCCTCCCCACCACCCAGACAGCCCAGGGCCCCCAGCCCCGCGGATGCCTCTGCACCCCGGCACCCCTGGGGGCCCCTCCATGCCGGGGGGGGGGGGCAGGCAGGGCAAGCCCTTGTGGCCCTTGGAGGGGCAGCACTGTCTCCGGGGAGGACACAGACAGGCCCAGTTTGACAGGCTGGGCTCTGTGCAGACTTGAGCAAGGGATGTCACTTCTCCACGCCCCCGGCCTCTCAGAGCACTCACCTCTGGGTTATTGGGAAGCCAGAAGGACCCCTGTGAGGTGCGTGTCAGACAGCCGGGGCTCAGCACAGAGGGGCACCCCGAGAGGCTCTGCCTGGACCTTCCCCTTCTGCAGCATTTTTACTCTCTGTGCCTTTTTTATTCCATTTTCATTGAAGTAATATACTCGCTCCATTAAAAAGTCAAATGATGAAGAGGAATTGCAACCAGATTTTGTATGTTAATTTTGTATTCTGCAACTTTACTGAATTTGTTCTAAAGAGGTTTTTTTTGGTAGAGACAAAGAGTTTGTGTTGACAAATGAGTTTTGCTTCTTCCTTTCTGATTTAGATGCCTTTTATTTCCTTTTCTTGCCTAGTTGCTGTGGCTAAGACTTGTGCTACGTTGAATAAAAGTAGTGGATGGTGGGCATCCTTGTCATGCTCTAATCTTAGAGGAAAAGCAATCAGTTTTCACCGTGGAGTATTATATTAGCCAGGGACTTGTGTGTGGCCTTTATTATGTTGAGTTGCATTCCCTCTCTACCAGCTTGGGTTGAGTTTTCATCAAAAAACAGAGCTGGATCTTGCCAAGTACCTTTTCTGCATCTATTTGAGTTGATCAGATGATTTTTGTCCTTCATTTTGTTAATGGGGTGGAGCGCTCTGGCTGATTTTCAAATGCTGAACCATCCTTGCATTCCTGGAATAGGTCCCACCTAGTCATGGTGTATGACCCTTCTGTTCTATTGTTGAATTCAGTTTTCTAAGGCTTTCTTGAGGACTTTTCCACCTGTGTTCATCAAGTATATTGACCTGTAATTTTCATTTCTGGTTTTGGTATGAGGGTGGGTCTGAAAGAGTTCCCGCCTCTTTTGTTTTTTGAGACAGTCTGAGAAGGATTGGTATTGATTCTTCTTTGAATGTGCTATAGAACTCACCAGTGATCTGTGAGAGAAAGTCTTGAAGTGCTGCTAAGACTCCCTCCTTCCCCCAAAGATGGGGTAGACTGGGGCTTCAAGGATACCGAGAATGTTATCCCAGTGCGGTTCTTCCTACACGCAGGGAAACGCAGGTGGAGGGAAGGAGGGCATCCTGCCTACCACTGAAGTCTCAAACTGCGTTGATAAGGGGCAGGGGGGCAAATGATGAGGTGGCCTTGCTGCCTGCCCTCCATCCCTCAGCTCTAGCACTTTCACCCTGCAGCTTCTTCTGAATGTGCTAAGTATGTTTCTGAGCAAAGAACTTGCTACCCAGTGTGCACAGGGGCCAATTCCATGACACTAGAGTTTGAGAAAAGAGTTTTATTGCAAATCTATTGGCAAAGAGGCAAGAGGTAAACTCAAGTCTACTCCTTGAGTAGAAGATAAATTTTATGGACTGAGGAGTGGGCTAAGGGCAAAGAAATGTGACTTGGCTGAAGTTCATGGGTTAGTCACAGGGCAATTCATACGCCGAGGATAATGAAGAGGATTTTCTCTAGGTAACTGGAGTTTTCCTCCAGTATGGACCCCTCCCCTCTGAGTAACCCCCCTCTGCTCCAGCCAGGCTTGGGGTTCAGCCCAGAGTTAGCTGCTTCTGCTTGCTCAGGCTGGGTCACCTGAAGATAAGCCACGTCTGTGAATACACACTCCAAAGAAAAAGTCAGATAACTTATGTTGTGTGTGTGTGTGTGCGCACATGCCCACACCTGTGCTTGTGTGAATGTGCATGCTCCAGGGTCGGAGGGCCAGGTTCATGATCTGTGCACTTCGGACACCTCTGGCCTGTGTCACAGATGGCTGGGCTCTCCTCCCGCCCTGTATATCCAACCGTCCTTATTACCCACCACACAGGCCACCAGGAAGTCGAAAGGGTGCAGGGGGGGTCCCCACTTCCCTCAGTCACAGAACACTTGGCCTGTGATCCCCCCACATCCTTCTGAAGGGGCAGCACCCCCAACCCTTTGGGATGTAGCCCCACTCTGTCTTGCCTTTCCAAGACCTTGGGTGGCACCTGCCCCCACATCTCCCCCCACCATCTGACAGCTCCTGGTGCTGGAGCATCTCTTTGACTCTTGTTCCCCGAACCCCAAACTGCTCAGGGACCAGTAATGTCTGTGCAGATGTGCAGTCCCTCCTGGTTCCCCCCCAGGTCTCAAGGCCTCCCTGGAGCGACTGCAGCTGGAATACGTGGATGTGGTGTTCGCCAACCGTCCGGACCCCAACACGCCCATGGAAGGTAGGTTCTCTCCGGGGCCCCCGCTGGTTGGGCCTGGTGCCGATTCCCAAAGACAGATGCGTCTGAACCTGAGGCTCTGATGCCCCCAGCTGGGGACCCACTGGGCACCCAGGCCGGAGGTCAGAGGAGAACAGGCTGGGCGGGAGGGGAGGCCCAGGCCTTCCTGGTGAGGGTGGGGCGGGCAAGGGCAGACCTGAGCTCAGATTGTCATCCACCCCAGATGCGCCCTGGGACCCCCAGGCTGAGTCCCGTCCTTGCTCTGGATCTGAGCCCGGGCACACCGGCTTCCACACCCCTCCTGCTTCTAGAACTATGTGGATTGTTCTCTCCGCTCAGCTGTTAATATTTGGCAGCTAAGTGAAGTCGCGATAGAATGACTGCAGCCGCCGCGATCTTTGCGATCTTATTTTGCCGGGGGCGGGGGGGGTCTTGGCGGGGGGGGCAGAAGAGCAGGGGCCTTAGCTCTGGGGGACAAAGTGTTTCTTTGGAAAACAGTTTTGGTTTTTTTGAGTTTGTTCTCTCTACTCCTGCTGGGGGTCACAACCTCTCCCAATCCCAACTTCCCGCCCCGACTACCTTCTCACCTGAGCTTTACTGCCTCAGGGACCAGGAAAGTGAAGTCAGGTTCAAGTTATACATTTCCTCTTGCGTGCGTGCATGCGTGTGTGTGCATGTGCGTGTGTGCACGCATGTGCGCGTGTGCACGATTTGGGGTTTTTGGAACGAGGGAGGACTCTGCAGACTTGCGCCGCGCCTGCGTGGCCCTAACTCCCTCCCGGCGCTCCCACAGCTGTAAACTGGTCTCTTCAAATCTTTCTTTTATCACCAGGGGACTCATTTAGTTCCTCCAAGTCCAGGACGTTCGTCATAGAAGGTACACGGTGCCCGCGCCCCACCATCCACGCGCGTCCAGGCTGCATTTTATGAGACAGTGTTTTTATTTACACCACTCTCTTCCCCGCCCCGACAAACTCTCCATAAAATGCATAAAGGGAAAATGAGTGCCCCATGAGGCCGCCTTGCAAGCGAAGGAAAAGCCCCTCGGCGTGGTGACCCCCACCCAGCCCAGGCCGCCCCCCCTCCCCGCATGACCCCACCCGCCTGGCATTGCTGTGATCGGCGGGGGCCTCCCCTGGACTCAGGGCTGTGATCAGCCTGACCCTTGACCCGATGGCCTAGGAGAGGGCTAGGGAGACGGGGCCCCCGGGGGCCGACACGAGCCCCAGAGCGGGGGCCTCAGTGGGTCTTATCCTCCCAGTTCCTGCCTCGCCCAGGAGTGAGAACCGGGAGTGGGGGGCAAGCTGCCCCCACCCGGCACCCGGCTCCCCGTGCACCTGCCGCGCGCCGAGCTCACGGCCACAGCCAGGCCGGCAGCCAAACAGCCGCGTTTCTCCACGCCTTGGGGAAACCGAGACCGGGGCGGCCCTGGCCAGGCTTGCTCCCTCCCAGCCCCGCTAAGGCCCCCAAGCCCCACGCCGGGGCAGGCCTTGGTCTCCCTGGCAACGGGGCTGGTGCCACGGTGGACAGACGCCTGCCCGCCAGCTGGCAGCGCCCCCTCCCGCGTTATCTGTGACGCGGCGGAGATGCCGTCGGCCTTGGCAGCAGCTGGAAGGCCTCGGTCCTCCGGCTTCTGTTCAGCCACATTAAATATTGAGGAGGAGGACCATTTTCCCTCATGCCCGGCATGCTGGGGTCGCCGACGCCGTGGGCAGCCCTGCGGGTGGGCTCCGTGCCCACCGTGCCGCTGCCCGGGGCCCTGCCCCCTCGCGCCAGCCCTCACAGGCTCCTGCGCCCTGGCCGGCCCCCGCGCCGGTGGGCCCCACCCACTGCCCTCTCTGCACGGAAGGGGGTTCGCGGGGCCCTGCGTGCCTGCAGGACGGGGCTCGGGAGAGCACGGCGTCCCGGCCCCTCTCTCCGGCACGCGGCCCCGGCCCTGGCTGCAGACCCGGCGGCACCTACACAGTCTCAGGCACCGGAGTGTTTCCAAGAGCCGGACGAGGACAGGCAGCCGGGCCCGGCTCGGGCTGAGACGGGGCAGCTGCCTTCCTGGGGCCTCGCCGGCCTCCACCCGGGCGCTGCTCTCTGGGGCCCGTGGTGTGGGCAGCTAAAGCAGGCGGCCTGCTGGTGGCCCGGGTCCAGCCTGGGGTGGCGGGGAGAAGCCCAGCGCCTGGCCTAAGAAGGAAGGAGAGAGCGGGACTTGGCCTGCGGGTGTGGAGGCCCGGGTGTGATTTTTTCCCGGGTCCTGGGTGAACCTGCTGTGACTCCATCCAAAAGCCCCTAAATTTCTATTCAAAGGGGGGACCTTGGCTAAAGGGGCACTCGGGGGCCCAGAGGTGCTGCTATTGCAGGAGAACATGCCCCGTTGCCCTGGGAAGCTTCCAGAACACACCCCGCATTCTCCTTCCTTCCTCCCCCCCACCCTCCCTCCACGCCATCCGCAGGGACCTCAGCTTCCCCCGCATCTGCATCTCGGTGGCAAATCAGGAGCAAGCCGTCTCGGTCGGGGAGGACTCCCGGGGCCCGTGCTCCCGCTGTTTTTAGAAACACTTGCCTTGGGCTCTCCTTCCTTCACTGCCGCGGGCAGCCGCACTTGCAAGCACTGTACGGCCAGCCGGGCCGGCGAGGGCCTCGCCGCGGGCTGGGCGCCACCGCATTCCAAATCGGGGCCAAGTCCAGTTGGAAAAAATCGCAACCGACTTTTGCTCCTGAGCACTGTTCGGAGATCGAGGAGCATGAGCGTGGGGCTGGGGCTGGGGCTCCTACCTGCGGGGGGCGTGGGCTCAGGGGTTCCATCCCGGAGCACCGCGGGGCCTGGGGCTCAGGGCGTCTCCAGGCCATGTGCGGCCCAGTGCCCTTTTCCTGGGGAACACTCAGGTCCCCGCTGTCGGGACACGCCACCCACCACCCTGCGGCAGGAGGACCCCTCGGCCTGGCCCTGGGCTTGAGGAACAGTGTGGTCCCTGCAGCCCCCACCGGACACCGGGGCCCCCAGCCCCGCCCTCTGTCCTGCCACCGTGACCCCAGGGAGAGCCGGAACAGCCCGAGGGGGACAGCGGCACACACCGTGTCCGCCTTGGCCCCACTGCTGCTGCTCCCGGCCCCACCCGGTGCCTCGGGTCGAAGGCCGCGTGTCTCGGGCCCCACCCCTCGGCCCTCTAATCTGCCATGGAATCTCCGGTCCGCCACAAACCACGTTCGGAGAGGCCACGGGGCCTGCGATTCGCCGGGGTGGCTCCAGCCTGCCTCTTGGACCGCGGTGCAGCTTCCTCCGCTGTCCCGAGTCCCCGGCACGCCGGCCGCGAGCCCGGAGTACACTGCTTGCAAGCCGTGTCTGCAGCACCCCTCGCCCAGCGCCCCGCGTCCGCAGAAAGCCCCGGCTGGCCCGGCCGCGCCCCCACCTGCCGTCTCCCCCCTCTCGCAACAGAGACGGTGCGCGCCATGACCCATGTCATCAACCAGGGGATGGCCATGTACTGGGGGACGTCGCGCTGGAGCTCCATGGAGATCATGGTAGGGCTCCGCAGAGGGGGCGGGGCGGCCCCTGTCCCCCTCGGGGCGACGGGGGCCTGCAGATCGCGCCTTGGTCCCCGCTGCAAGCAACTAGTGCTAAGGAGGGACAATGTGGGGTGTGGCGCCCCAGGGCGGCGCCTCTGCAGAGGGGGGTCTCGGCTTGAAACCTGGTCCTGTGTGAGCTTCATCTCCCTGCGCCTCAGTTTCCCCACCTGTACCACAAGGCTCCAAAGGTGACCCGGCCCTCCCGAGACCGGTCTGCAGTGACCTGAGGGCAGAGGTGAGGCTCTTAGGAGTGGCAGCCTCTGGCCGGCACTGAGCTTCATGGAGCTCAGGCCCCAACAGATTTAAAGGCCCCCCGAGACTAACTCCCGTCCAGTCCTCATGGCACCAGGGGGCCCCGCCGCGCCGCTCTGCAGAAGCGGACACGGAGGCACAGAGAGGTTAGGTCACACACCCAAGGTCACACGGCCACCTTGGAATGAGCCAGCTCCTGGGCCCCGGGCGTCCGGCCACAGCAAGTGGCCTCTCGCTCCCTCCGTCTCCTCTGTCACCCCGCCAGGGCGCCGTCCAGGGCCACCCGGCACGGGTGCTTCGTGGGGCTTCTGGGCCTCTCAGGAGGGCACTGACCTGCAAGCCCAGACCCCTCCCAGCCTCGGCCCTGCCACGCCCACCGCCCAGAAGCCCCTGCAGCTGGGGGCCCGGGGAGGGGGCCCCTATAGTGAGGTCCAGATTTCCCCTCCGTGGAAGAAATGAAGCACTTTCATTTCAAGACAAGCACAGCTTGGGGGCCCCTGGCTGGGGTCAGCCTTGGGCGCCGGGGGCCCTAAGGAGCGTTTGCATCTTTCTGAAGCTGCCTGAGGCAGCACTGAGCTCCTGAGGTGCCTGTATCCCCATTTTGCAGATAGGAAAGCTGAGTCCCAAGCTCAAGGGAAAGGGCCCCTTAGGCTTCCCCGGGAGTCTGTGTGCAGACTCCGGCCCTCACCCCTGCGTCCTGCAGGGTCCAGGCCTGAGGGCCAGTCCAGAAGGGCACTCCCGCCCCGCCCCCCACCGGTGTTTGCACCCCTGGTCATCCCCAGTAATGGCCCAGTGCCACGCACCCCACGAGGGCCACAGCACCCTGCTCATTTCACTCTCGACGGATGGGGAAACTGAGGCACGGGAGGGTGAGCCCCTTGCCCAAGGCCACCCAGCCAGCAAGTGCCAGACGCCAAGTCTCCACGCTCAGCTGAGCCCCCCCAGGCGCCTTCGTCCTTTGGGTCCCTCCTCTCACCCCCTCGTCGCCCTGGCTTCACAGGTCCAGGAATTCGGGGGGCGGGGGTCAGGGAGGCAGGCCAGCGATTCCTGGACGCCGTTGCGTCTTGGTGGCCCCGGCCCCCGCCCGCTGACCCGCAGCGGCCACCCGCCCCTCTGCTCCTCCGCAGGAGGCCTACTCCGTGGCTCGGCAGTTCAACCTGATCCCGCCCATCTGCGAGCAGGCCGAGTACCACATGTTCCAGCGCGAGAAGGTGGAGGTGCAGCTGCCGGAGCTGTTCCACAAGATCGGTGGGCCCCGCCGTCTGAACCCGCCCCCTCCCGTGCCGCCCCCCGCTCCTCCTCTGCCTGCCCCTCCCCGCCCGCCCCGAGCCTGACCGCCCGCTTCTCGTGCAGGCGTGGGCGCCATGACCTGGTCCCCGCTGGCCTGCGGCATCGTTTCCGGGAAGTACGACAGCGGCATCCCGCCCTACTCCAGGGCCTCCCTGAAGGTGAGGGGGGGCGGGGCAGGCCGCCCGGTGCTGTCGGGGCTTCCCAGCCGCCGGCCGCGCCCCACAGCCTTGACCCAGTGCCTGGAGGGGCTGCCCCGCCGTGGGGGAGGCCCTTCACACCTGCGCCCCCTCTTCCGACTCTGCTCCCTCTCCCTTCAACATTCACACCCTGGGGGGGCCACAGGAGCGGCCCCACTCTGGCCTGTCCCTGAGACTCCAGGCTGAGCTCAGGGCTGCCAGCTGCAGGGTTTCAACTGTCGCTCGGAGCCGGCCCTGGGCCAGCCCTCCACTTCTCAAGTGGTGACTCGGGGTCTCCAGACCGCAGGGCCAGGGGAAAAGGAGCAGGCAGAGATGCCCTGCCTGGGCGGGGTGGGGCCAGCGCTGCAGCCCAGGTCAAGGATGGGAGGGCCTGGCTTTCCTCTCACCCCCCAACCGCTGCAAGGCCGAACCCCTGGGCCACCCTGGGGGTGGGGCCGGGGAGACTGGCTCCCCCAGAGCTGAGGATCCTGTGGCTCCCAGGCCGACACACACCTGCTGGGCTGCCAAGCCTCCGGGGAGGCGAGAAGGTTGGGGTTCACCTCCCGCTTCCGGTACGGTGACCCCACCCTCCAGCCGCCGGGGTAGCCTGTGGTCAGTGAGACCAGCTGGGGAGGAGCCCGGGGTTTGCGTGGCATCGGCGCTGCTGTCTGGGAGAGATCTGGGCGGAGCACACGGCATCAGCCATCTGCAAAAGAGCCCCGGGAGGCCCGCGCTCACCGTGCCGTGCTCCCCAAAACAGGGCTACCAGTGGCTGAAGGACAAGATCCTGAGCGAGGAGGGCCGGCGCCAGCAGGCCAAGCTGAAGGAGCTGCAGGCCATCGCCGAGCGCCTGGGCTGCACCCTGCCCCAGCTCGCCATCGGTACGGGCCGGGAGGCACGGGCCCGGGGGCCTACCTGCCCCCCTCCGCCAGCCGAGCCCCCACAGTCCCGGGGTCCCTAAGCACCGG
Source organism: Scalopus aquaticus (assembly GCA_004024925.1). Lineage (NCBI taxonomy): Eukaryota > Metazoa > Chordata > Mammalia > Eulipotyphla > Talpidae > Scalopus > Scalopus aquaticus. The sequence continues at coordinate 1,138 of PVIJ01009089.1, read as the reverse complement.
CCCCTCGCCACCAGGGACAGTCAGGGCCCCCCACACCTCCTCTCCAGCCCCCTCGGGCAAAGTCACCACCCAACACCACGGCCCCTGGGCCGGCCAGGCCCCTCCTAGGCACCCCTATCCCCAGGCCAGAAGTCGGGGTCTCTGACCCAGGCAGGAGTAGAAAGGGTCCTGCCGGCGTCCGCCTCGCTCACCTTGGTCTCCCTGCTCGCAGCCTGGTGCCTGAGGAACGAGGGGGTCAGCTCAGTGCTCCTGGGGGCTTCCAGCGCAGACCAGCTCATGGAGAACATCGGCGCCATACAGGTGAGCAGCCTGCGGGGGCCGCCTCCTGGCCTGGGGCGGCTCAGCCAGGTCGACGGGCCCTGTGTGCCGGGCGGCGCCCGGGCCTCCGGCGGCTCAGAGACGCGATTCCCGGGGCGCAGGCGTGAGAGAGAAAAGGCTTTCCTGGAAGTCGGGGCAGGGGGCGCGCGGCACGGGCGTGCGGTCGCGGAGGGCAGGGCCAGGGCTAGCTCAGTTTCCGCTGGCCGCAGGCAGGCGAGGGCCGAGCGGGGGTCTGCCTGAGCTTGTTCGGGCGCTTACAAGCTCGTCCGTCCATGAAGACTTCGGATAGCGGGATCCTGGGACGCTGTGGACGGCCCCTCACCTCGGGGAGCCCCTCCGCTGCTATTTTCGGCTGCACGTGGCGCCCCAGTTCGGCCTGGTGGCGTGTCCACCACGGAGCTCCGCGGGGCCGCCGGCTGTCACCCGCACATCAGCGCCCGGGCTCCGCCACGTCGGAGCAGGTCTCACTCCCCCCCTCAAGTGGGGGGGTTCCGCGCAGCCCGGGAGACCGGGGGCTGCCCTCCGCCCCGTGCCGCACCGGGCCGGCCAGCTGCCGCCCCACGGCTCCGGCCCTGCGCGGGCTGCCCGGGCACACCTGCAGGCCGCCGCCCCCGCGAGGAGCCCGCGCTCCGGTTGGCGGACAACTTCGAAATTCAGGAAGTGGGGTGGACGGGAGGTGGGAAAGCCGGAGGCCGGGCGGAAGGGGCGGGGCAGCGCGCGGGGGCGGGGCTTCAGGGTGAGGCTGGGCTGCGGGATGAGGAGGCGGGGCAGCGTGCGGGGGCGGGGCATCAGGTTGAGTGGGCAGTGGGAGGAAGAGGCG
>PVIJ01009088.1:0-69201 GCA_004024925.1 Scalopus aquaticus | reverse complement strand
ACAAGAGCCTGGGGTGGGTCAGTAGCAGGTAGGGTCGCATCGCGCAGATGAGGGAGGGGGTCTACAGCACCCCTGTACCCTGGACTTGGCCTGTGCCTTGTTGCTCCTTGCACTTTAACAAACACATGGAGAACCTGTTATTCTTCCAGAGCAAAGGTAAGGCTGGAGCCTCTGCTTTGTTTTAAGAAGGCTGGTGTCCATAGTTTTGGCAGAGGAGAGGAACAAGGGGTCCTGCTGTAGGCAAGGTGCACCCAAAGACCGGGAATGGGGACAACCCCTATTTTGAAAAACAGGGAGGAAAGGACCTTCCACCATCACTAATTGCTAACTACCACTTACCCTTTTCAGGTCATATATAGTGCTTTCAACCGGAAAGGGCTGTTATGTTTTATTTTGGAATAATTCATTCTGTTGAAAAAGGAAGGGAAAACAGAAGCAAACTTAGATGGAAAGGTAGTATCTGAACAGTGACAGGGTCCACTAGGGGCAAGCCTGGGGAAAAACCCATACTTCACACTTGTTCAAAGCGAGCTCCTTGCTGTTAAAGAAGATGGCTATAATTTTAGAAAGGAAAAGATGAATGGAATGCTGTCTTGACTTAGAAAATCCATTTCTATTTTTTGTCCAATTGAGTCATTCTGTGATAAAAGTGGCCCGAGCATCACAAGACTTACTAACCTTTATGTCATTTCTCCTCCCACTCTGTTCCCGAAAATGCTAGTATTTTTTTTTTCCTATCAGTTTTTATCTTCAGACAGTAAAGAGTTTCTCCTCAGTGGCCAACATTGCATCAATTATGAACGAGCACTGGTTCGTGTGTGCACGTCTGCTGCCCTCCCGTCCCCTCTCTGTGCCGCCACGTGAGAATTCCTGCCTCCACTTCCCGACTTGCACGAGTATCAGTGCAGGGGCCACGACTTGGTCCTTTTTTGTTCCCTGAGTGTTGGGCTGGCCTGAGAGGCCCAGCTTCCTGAATCTCCATTTAGGATGTATTTAGGTTGATTTTGGTGCTCTTTGATTATATTAGTTTTGTTTTTTTCTAATGATTTTGTTTTAACTTAAAGTACAACCACTATTAGCTTGACAGTGCTATTTCAGAATGTAGTTCTATGTGACACCCCCAGATTTGGACCCCACTATTCAGAAGTGGGGTGTCCTGATGGAACTGTAACAGTGTGGGGGTGTCGTAAAAGGACATCGGTAATAAACCCCCCTTTTATATGAATTTAGGCTCAGATCTATGCACAAAGTCTAACATATGTCCTACTTTCCCTGATTGGTATTTAAAATGCTAAGAGCAAGGGTCCCTCCTGTGGCCTTGCGTCTTCCCCTTCTCACTCAGTCATTAGCAGTCATTAAAATGGACACCAAGCTTACTGTTTTCACTACCACTTTGCTTTCCTTTTCAGCCACCTCTCCCCCAACACTCACCAATAAGGGTCTCTTAGCATGTGTGTCACAGAATATAAATGTCCGTCAATAAATTACCCCATATGATCTTTCTGGCCCTGGTTTGTGAGTGATGACTCCTAATCTCTCTTGAGCTCACAGAACATTTGATGACAAGGTGACAAATTGTTCTTTCTTTCCTTCATTTCGTAGAGGAGTTGCTAAGAATTTCTTTTTGACTTTTATTTTATATGCCAGAAATTCCAAAGTCAAAAAACACATGCCCATTAGGTCAAGAACAAAAGCATCTAGAAGTCTTTAGCTGGAAGAAGGTCAGAAGTCAAGTGCAACCCTGTACCCAGTGCGGGGCCTTCTCCAGCATCCCCCACTCCGGGGCAGAAGACACTCCCAGGTCGCCAGGCCGAGTTGTTGGGCCTCTGGGATCAGATTCTTTGTATGGCCTGGGGCACTTAATTACTGATTCTTCATCTGAAATGGCAGCCGTAACAGTAATAGTCCTTCCTCAGAGAATTGGTGAGACTGTTAAATCAGTTAATCATATAAAATCTTTGGACGACGCCTGGCAAGAGCCGAGGGCCCATCTCTGCTGGTAACACAGCTCTAGGGGCACTTGGGGAGAAGAAAAGATAAACCCAAGTCAGGCTGGCTGGTTAGAGACCAGACTCTGCCAGTACCTCACCCTGTGAACATGTAATTAACTTGCTTAGTATTTACTGAGCTTGAATTGCTTCATCTGCAACATGTGAATGAGGATTCCCCAGTGTGTGCTTGCTATAGTCAGTGAAAGGCCAAGAGGTTTAAAGGGGTAGAGAGAATTTGTGTCCACTAGCTGGTACAGAGTAGATGTTCATTAAAAGGTCTCTGTATCTGTTTAGTTGAAGAGGCCAAAAAATAGGTTATGTTTGCTTGGCCTTGGGAGACAATATAGTGTAATGTCTGTCACATTCATGTTTATAACTATTGGATATTTTTACTCAAAGAAAAGAGAAGAAATTGAAGAATTGATGAATTGAAGAGTTTTTCAGGACACAAAAAAGTTTAGCAAATCTAGAGATTAAAACCTTTGTATTAATCTACTAGAATGTGTAGGAGGATGTGTATAAGCTCAGAATTTCTAATATTTCTCTTTGATGATTGCAAAACTATGCTGGCTAATATCAGCCAGGAAAAAAATGCAAATTAGAAGATCTGAAGGATATTCCAACTTTCTTTCTTCCAAGTAATACAGTAACCTTACTGAAAGATAACAAATTATCCAAAAGAGTCATGATTAAGTGTCCTTTTAACAGGTAAGGAACGCCTGGCTGAGATGCCCAGCCAGAGCTGTCAATCCAAACACTGCAGACCAGCGTGCCCTGGAGACCTGTGGCTTTCCAGAACCCTCAAATGCAATGGGCCTGCTCCCTGGCTCACCACCTCTGCAAGGAGCCAGGCCTGAAGTTATTTCTTTGCTTTACCTCGAATGATTCTTTAATTGTCAATTAATGAGATGGTGACAAATGACAGCTCTTAAATTGCCCGTTTCAATGACCAGAGAGGAAGTATTTTTAATTAGCACTTCAGTTGTCTATATGTAAACGATGCTCTCTGATGTGCTTAAGGGCCTTTTGAAAACAGTTGCTTTTCTCAATTCTGTTAAGGATTGCCTAAGCACTCTAGTTTGTGATGCTATTTGAAATCTTTTGCTCAGTAGAGATAATTCCCAGCCTTTGAGGAATAATCCAATTTTCCTGGCCATCTTCTTGATGGGGGCATTTACCAAAGTTAGAATAAAGGTCAGGGCAGTGGGTTTCCCAAGGTGAACCAGCCAGTGCCTGCACAAGAAGGCATTTTCATGGATTTCAGGACTGGTTTTATCACCCAAGTCTCCACCCTTCTTTAAAAAAAAAAAAAAAATGTATATTTTTATTGTTATTTATATCTTTTACATTTTGTATTCCCCTTGGGTAACCCACCACCAATTCACCCGTGATCCATCTCTGTGGTCCCTTGTGTCCTTTTCTTAAAGATACACATGGATGTGTCCCCTTCCCCCCTACTTTCCATGCTGCAGGGGCAGTGATTGGGGAGGATACCTGTAAACTCTGCTCAAAAGCTTCAATCAGGCCTGCGGATGGATCTCAGTGTATGTTCAGAGACAGATGAAGACAGAACTTGGCATCCATGGGTAGATGGATGTGAGTTAGTTAAGGGACATGATGGGATCATGTGCTTCACCCCAATGCTACAATCAAAGTGTTTTCTCTCCTAAATCCTTAAAATTATTCCCTGAAAAGTAACTTTGGGTTCCTAAGCCTGATGTTGCTTATTGAATACACATTTTTAAGATTTCTTTAAATATAACATCATGGAGTTCTTACCCTTAGTTTCTTTCTTTAAAAATCAATGAAGAATCACTTTTCCAGCACCAAAAGGCTTTTATTTTTTTTTATTATTGTTATTTATGCCTTTTACATTTTGTATTCCCCTTGGGTAGCCCACCACCAATTCACCCGTGATCCATCTCCATGGTCCCTTGTGTTTTTTTCTATTCCATTTTGTGCCCTTATCCACCATTCCCCCCACCCTCCCACCCCCTCACCTCCCCCTGCTGAGTGTCTCTCTCCTATTTGGTTTCCCTATAATCCTGTTATAAGTGAAATCATTCGATATTTTTCTTTTTCTTCCTGGCCTATTTCACTGAGTATGATTCCCTCTAATTCCATCCATGTCACTGCAAATTGCATGTGTTTATCTTCTTTGAATGCTGAATAATATTCCATTGTGTATATGTACCACATCTTCTGGATCCAATCATCTATTTTTGGACATCTGGGTTGCTTCCATACCTTTGCTATTGTGAACAGTGCCGCAATGAACATACGGGCGCATGTATCCTTTTGGATTAGTGTTTATGTGTTCTTTGGGTAAATTCCCAAAAGTGGGATTGCTGGGTCGTATGGAAGCTCCATGTTTAGCAGTCTGAGGAATCGCCATACAGCTTTCCATAGTGGTTGGACCAGTTCACATTCCCACCAGCAGTGTAGGAGAGTTCCTTTTTCTCCACATCCTTTCCAGCATTTGTTGTTGCCTGTATTTTTAATGTGCGCCATCCTCACGGGTGTGAGCTGGTATCTCATAGTGGTTTTGATTTGCATTTCCTTGATTATAAGTGATGTTGAGCATTTTTTCATGTATCTGTTGGCCATTTGCTTTTCTTCTTTGGAGAAGTTCCTTTACCAAAAGTCTTTTAAAAGGGTTTTTAATATTTTTTTTATTTTTATTCATATCTTTTACATTATTGTGAATTCCCCACCACCAGTTCACCCGTGAACCATCACCATAGTCCCATGTGCTCTTTTCTCCCCCGTTTTGAGCCCTTTCCCTCCCCCTCCCTTGTCGAATGTCTCTTTCTTATTTGATTCTCCTATATTCCTGTTATAAGTGAAACCATTCAATATTTTTCTCTTCCTTTCTGGCTTATTTCACTGAGCATGATCCCTTTTAGCTCCATCCATGTTGCTGTGAATTGCATGCTGATCACAAAAATCTACAAAGAACTCACACGATTCAACAAAAACAAAGCAAAAAATCCAGTCAAAAAATGGGCAGAAGAACTTAAAAGACTCTTCTCCAAAGAAGAAGAGCAAATGGCCAATAGGCACATGAAAAAATGTTTAACATCCTTCATAATCAGGGAAATGCAAATAAAAACCACAATGAGATGCCACCTTATACCAGCAAGAATGGCATGTATTAAAAAAACAGGGAACAACAAATGTTGGCTAGGGTGTGGAGAAAAAGGAACCCTCCTGCACTACTGGTGGGAATGCAAACTGGTCCAACCACTATGGAAAGCTGTATGGTGGTTCCTCAAACTGCTAAAAATGGAGCTTCCATATGACCCAGTAATAACACTTCTGGGAATCTACCCAAAGGACGCAAAAACATTAATCCAAAAAGAGACATGCACCCATATGTTTATTACAGCATTGTTCATAATAGCTAAGATATGGAAACAATCCAGATGCTCAAAGATAGACGATTGGATTAAGAAGATATGTGACTTATACATAATGGAATACTATTCAGCATTCTTTTTTAGTTTGTATCCCAGAAGAGTAGTTTCAGAGTTTCCATATGAAAAAGGACCTGTGTATTTTATATGTTGTTCAGTGCTATTTCCAAGAACAAACCAAGTGGTTTTAGAAAATCAGTACAGAGAATAACTCAGAGGGTTTCATGTAGAGTAGGAAAATCCACTTCATCTTAGGTCTCCAAAAGCTGTCAGGTGTTCTAATCATAAGCAATATAATTTATCTTGGACCAAATAATGGAAAGAAAAAAATTTTATTTGACTCAGTAATTTTCAAGAAGATAAGTGCTTCTTTTAATAAAATGGTGCTGGGTGTTCACCTCCACCTGTAAACTGTAGTGGAAGGTAGCAGTTCCCCCTGAGCCACAGGAATATTCCCCTAAAGTTGAATGAATTCCACAGGATCAACTCACGCCGCTCTCTGTATAATTTATCCATCAGTACAAGTTCTTCCTTTTGCATAGTGGGGTGCTATAGCTGCATAAAATATCAGCAGTATTTACACATATCACTTCTACTCCAGGCCTTTCTCTACATAGGAGAGAAGCCACATATGAGGCGGTAGGGGAACACAGTGATGTCTTGGTGAATTGTCATTCGTCGATTCAATTCAAGTTCCTCAGTTTCAGCATACACAGCTGATTCTTCTTCAAGTCCTTTTAAGGAACAAGTATTAAAGCACTGCAAACTTATCAATGCGGCAGTTAATACTCTGTATTCATTCAAAAAAGTAAGCATCTACTACTAATATTTTCCGTAGAACAAGACATGATTGGAGAGCAATCACCTTTTTAGACCACTATTGAAGGTTCAGAGAAGGATGCAGATTTACAGTCAGGTCGAATTCCTATTGTATGTTTTATTGGGGGTGGGGGGAGGGCGGAATTCTACCTATTGTTTGACCTTTGGTGTGTTGAACTCTATCACATTTTCTATTTTAGACTGAGCAGTTCAGCATGCATGCTTTGTTCTTTCTAACCTGCCTAATCCTATATGTTCCCTGCATTGTGATTTATTAACAAGTACTTGGGTCATTTAGCTTAATTGTGGAGCAAGGGAGTTAGGACTAACATTTCCTGATTGCTAATGTTTTGGTTCCACTAATTCGATTTTGTGCTTCCTTTAGCTCACAGATTCTATTAACTACCTGCCGGTCTTTCCACCATCAATAATGCTCTAGCGATGTTGCCACCTTCCTTGGGTTTAACACCTACATTTCATTATCTCTTAATTGAGTTCTCGGACATGAAAGTGGAAAAGAAAACAAGTGGGTGATCAGTGCCTTTGCAGAAATTAGAACTCACTGTACATATAATGAATATCTTATTTTAAATTTCTCCTGCAGTACAATATTTTGTTGGTTCACAGTTACCAGACTGATGTTAAAAAGACTTTAATTAAAACTTACCAGCTCACCCCAGCCCACAGCAGCCCATGCCTGCAAATCAAATACCAGATGAACAAAAGCCCTAAAATTGTTCAACAGCACCCCCTAGCATACATAATTTTAGACTGTTGGACAAGGAAGTAACTTCGAGTTGTCATTTCCTCTGTAAAATGTGGATGTTTTTTACATGTCTGGCTCTATTGGCACATTCTTCACATTATTTCTGAATTGAATGTCTGAAGGTAACTGTAAACAGCATAGCATAATCTGGGAGCATGAGTTCTTGTGCAAATATTTTCAAAATGATTTTACTTTAACGCTGGCTGCCTTCTAGCCATTGTGTCTGCTTTGGTTGGCTGGTTTTAGGTGACTTGTTTTTCCTTTAGAGTAATTCATCTAGGAATGAGAAAAGCAGAGCTGGGGAAGGTTCCTGACAGGAGTGGTTCCTTTGTGGGAGTGCACAAAGTAGACCTAGCATGTTGAACTGTCTTCGATGAGTGTTAAGAGCTTGGTCTCTGGAGCTGAACTTTCTGGACATGGTGCTCGTAGGCAGGCTCCTTAACCACTCTGTGACTCAGATTCCTCCTCTGTAAAGTGGGTTGATAGTAGTAGTAGCTATCTCACAGACCTCTTACAGTTAATACCCTGAAAGCCCATAGAAACTTCTCAGTGGTGCTTGGCGGGTGTTATTATTACCACTGGTGCTTGGATGTGGTCGCAGCTGACAGTGTGGTCTCTGACCCAAGCCAAGTTCAAACCCCCTGAGAGATCATGGGCTGAAACTCGGTCTCCTCACCGCTCAATGGGAATCACAACTACTGTGCACAGTTGCAGAGAGTGCAGAAAAGTGCCCAGTCTAGACTGGGTAGAACAGGAAAACCATGGCTGTTACCCTTTACTTCCTTCTGCAACACCAATTAAACAAGAGTTAAAGCTCTTTCCAGAACAACAATCCTCTGATCTTAAGAGCAGAAGATAACACATCACCATTCTGTTGCTGGAAAGCGGAGAGTGGAAAGTGACTTAGGAAATCAAAGAAAGTCAGCTCAGGGCAGAATGAACAGGAGCGTCGGTTTTCACTCACACCAGATATTTCTGGAAATGGAAGTGAAGGTGGGCTAGAAACAAGAGCATTTATCAAAAGTCTACTTAAAAACTAGACTCCAGACTCCTGTTCTTCATTCCTTGCCGTCAAGTGCTATTGAGGGCAAGGATGCCAGCCCGATGCCAAGTGCTTTTAAGGGAAAGTCTGCTTTCTGAATGCCCAGCTCCCTGCTTCTCTTCTCCCGGCTGACACCCAGGATGCTGCTGGCACAAAGTTAAAACTCACCAAGACAAAGGTTGTTTCGACAGGAACTTTGTTGCCACTTTGGTCGGGAACATGAGGAGGGACATAGCAGTCGTGGAGCAGGTTTGCAAGGCAAGGCTCTGCTACTTGAGCCAAACTTCTTGTGCCATTTATTGAAAGCACACAGGCTAGTAAAAGCCGATCATGTGACAATGGTATGAGGAATAAAGTCCAGAGGGTGAGATAGGAGTGGGGGACAAAGTTTTACGAGGCACAGGGTAGGGGACATCGTGACCACACGTCAGAGACATTTGCATCAGTCAAGTATTTGATGTTATCACAGGTAGAGTAATCCTGAGACCACCCTGGAGATAGTCGCGTAATCAGGTCAACAGCGGCCTAGGTGTTCCCGGGACTGACTCATGGTACTGGCTATGCTCAGGTAGTCAAGGAATGCTCTGCTGTGATTTGCAGATAGCAAATAGGTCACAGTTGCCTGTGAGTGGCCTGCTAGTAGCCAGCTCATAGGATCCCACAGAAGGTGAAGAGTGTCTTTTCAGAGTTCCTTACCAGTCGGAGTTTGCAGGCTCAGGCACACTGTCCGGGGTGGCCATGCAACTAAGAAGCCCATCACCTCCCCAAAGCACACATCCCCATTTCCTGAACTGTGTGCACTGGATTCCAGGCTCAGGCTCAGTGCTCCCTCTTCACCTAATAGCCAGCCTGGGAGCCCCACACCCAGGCCTCCTGAGGTAGGTTCATCGTGGTGTGCACAGTGAGACGTGCTGTCTTCAGTCCAGGCCTCCTGGGCAGGTTTACTTCAGTTTAAGGATTCATTCATTGCTTCTTTCTAGCATGTTCGAAGCATACCCTGGATTTCTTTTTGTTAGACCTAGCACACAGCTAGTACACAGTTAGCAGGTGTCATTACTCACTCAGCCCTCACAGGACAGAGCAAGCCACCTTTCCCAGGTTTTGTCTCCTTCTTACAGGGCACGCAGCCCAGAATGAGAAGGTGTCTTGAACATCTGGTTGTTATAAATGTGCCACATATGGAAGTCCCAGAGAGAGGAAGGAGCCGCGGTTCAAAGAACAGGTTATCAATTCTGCCACAAACAATATGACCATCATCAAGTCCTTTAGTTGCTTAGGCAGTAATTAGCACTGATAGAAAAAGAAGGGTCTAGACCAAACCATTGTTCCAGTTATCTTCCTTGCTCTCAAACACCCCATGTTAGCTCCAACAGAGCAGGAGGAGCAGGACAAAAAGTTTTCAGGACAAAGGTTTGAAGGTTTGATCACTTTTCCAAAAGTGTGTCTATAATAACAGCGAAAGTAGAGCCTCCCTGGTGGCACAGCAGTTAAGCGCTGCGCTGTGGAGCTTCGGCAGCAGCGACACGAGTTCGACGCCCAGCCGGGGAGATTCCCACAAGGCGCTGCAGACCTCTCCTGCCTCGCCCGCTGCTCCTCTCAGCAGTGTATTTCCGTTGATCTGCCTGTTCTGCTCCCCACTCTGTCTCTGGTGAACCCTCTCGCCGCCCCACGCCTCTGGCCTGTACCCCACTTGTATGCATAAATAAATAAATCTTAAAAAAAAAATAACAGCGAAAGTATTCGTGTTAACGAGTAACATATCACGAAGATAAATAATAGCAAAGAGTTATTGACTAGCTGCCATGATCCAGGGGCAGGCATTATCTTACTTCATCTCATTTAGCGAGATACTAGTGCTCTATGAATGTGTTATCCCCATTTGCGGGGAAAGCCACTCCGAAGCTTTAAGTTACAAGCCAAATTCACAGAAAGTGACACTGATCTTTGAAGATCTGGCCACCTCCAGCCCAGCTGCTCCCCTCGATGCCACATACCTCTTTTCTGAACAATGTCGCTGCCCAGTGAGCGCATTAGGCTTCCCCGAGTTCCCTGGGCTGCTTGCAGGTTCAGTCTGTTCACCAGAAAGTGATATTTTTCCCATGTAAAGTGGACTGGCATGGGCGTTCTAAACAACAGAAGTCCCTTGTTCCTCTCACAAAGTTAGTTTTGAATTCTCCAAGTCCATGGGCAAATGAAAGACTCTGCATGTGTGAAATGGCACATTGTTAGACTCCCGTAGACCGAGACTTTGGTAAGCGTGCAGCGCAGCCAGACCTGTGGACACCGTTGTTCAGAGGACGCTGTGCAGGACCGACTGTCCTTTGAGATGGCCAGCTGTGTAAACTACAAGTAAATATTTTAACAGACCTTTGCTCATAAATCTATTTTTTTGTGTAGTGTTGATTTTGGGGGCATATAAAACTGAGGAGAGAACATTCAGTAGATTTGATGAAGCAAACAGGAAAATCTTTTAAAAGAAGCTGGGGATGTGGTGGCTGGAGGTCAGCCCCTCCAACTTTTGCTGTGCATTTTTTTCCATTGGGCAAAATAGTCATCACATGTAATTCACCATTTTTCAGTAGGCAGTTCATTGATTCACATTTTTGTGCAACCATCACCACCATTTGTCTCCAACTTTGTCCCGTTAAACACTAGCCCTCTCCCACCTCCCCCAGCCCCTACTCTCAGCTGCTGTGCAGTTCATGGAAGTTCTCACGTGACATTATGAGTATGGTAATTAGAGTGACAGTTGACATGTATTACCATTATTACCCGAAAGGTTTGTGGTGAAATACTTCACAGGTATTTAAAATGAAATGACATGTGTTCCGTTCTTTTTCCTCCCTTAAAATTAGTTAAAAACATTTTTAAAAATCTTGAAGTTGAGGGCCTCCCTGGTGGCGCAATGGGTTAAGTCTCAGCACTATGAAACTATCCAGAGCCACTGCAGCACCAGTTCGATCCCCAGCCAGGGAGCTTCCCACATGGCGCAGCAGACCTCTCCTGTCTGACCCGCTGCTCCCCTCAGCAGTGTATTTCCTTCAATCTGCCTGTTCTGCTGCCCACCCTGTCTCTGGTGAATCCTCTCACCACCCCACACTTTTGGCCTACACCCCAGCTTATATACATAAATAAATAAATCTTTAAAAAAAAAACTTGAAGTTCATATAATAGTTGCTTAAAAGTAGCTTGCCCATGTTCTCAGACAAAGGTTATTCCTTTCTCATTTCTCTCAGGGAACCAAAATCGCAGAGTTAGTGAGAGTACAGCCAAAGCACCATTGATCCTTTCCTGGGGTGCGCTCGCCCCTGAGCCACAGCTCCAGGGGCACTCCCAAGAGCCTCGTGTACTGTTGGTGCCCAACTTCAGGTTCCAAGTGGGATTAATGTATTTGGGTTTTTCCAGTTATTATTATTTTTTCCTATTGAGGCAACTTTGGTTTACAACACTGTATGTAATTCAGAAGCTTAGGAGCACCCCTCCTCAGAGGCAAGTCCTCCTCATGACACACCCACCAACAAGGGACCCACAATCCTCCACCATAGTCCATGCTATCCCCCTCCCCACTGGGTCTCCTCAGTCTTGTAGCCTTGATTCCACAGTCAGATTTCCAGAGTTTGTTATGGATATAGTTTTATCATACTCTTTGTTTTGTTTCTCTAGATTCCACATATGAATGAAACAACCTGCTATTTCTTTCTCCGTCTGATTCGCTTAGCATAATCCTCTCCACTTCAGTCCTTGTTGTTGCAAATAGCAAGAGTTCTTTTTTATAGCTGAGCAGTATTCCATTGTCTTATACTATATTTTTCTAATCCACTCCTCTGTCCTTGAACACTTAAGTTGTTTCCATAATTTGGCTGTTGTCCATAGTGATACAATGAACATAGGTGTGCCTCTATCCCTTTGAATTAGTGTTTTTGCATTATTTGGGTAGATACCTAGAAGTGGATTTACTGGATCATATAGTTGATCTGTGTTTTCCACAGGGGCTGGTCCAGTCCACATTCCAAGTGGGATTAATGTTGCTGAACAGTGTAACAAGTAACAGCAGACACGAGTTCATTCATTCCTCAATCAGACCTGTATGGAGTGTCTGCCACTGTCACCTACCATATACAAAAACACAGATAAGGCATTACCATTGTCTTTAGGGGGCTGACATTATGTTATGTTGAAGCTTTTTAAATAATCTGTAGTAAGAAGAAACAGTTGTCTAAACAGAGAAGCTGAGGAGCAACACAGAAATCTGTGTCAAGGACAGTGTTTGAAAAAGTGGTCTAACCGGGAGCAAGAGGGTGTGTCCTGTCCCGTCCCTTCTGAACAAGGCGGATGGTGTGCACTCTGCTGCCGCTGTTCCTGCAGCTCCAGTTCGTGGTCTCTGGTGGACTTGAACTTGACTAGATGATACAGAAACCCTGGAGTAGGTAGTGGTTCCTTCGTTTGGACAAGGAAGCAATAGTGTCCCTCCCCTCTTGTCTCTCATCTCCATCCTCAGCAGTCATGAAATGGAAGTGTGAGTACTTTGTAGAGCAGGCTTGAAAGTCCAGCTGTACACAGTTTAGCTAAACTCTGTTATGTGCTTCACATTTTGGAAGGTGGGACTTTTCTTTGGAAACTTAACCAAGGCTGCAATGACCGTTTCCAGATTATAGTTTTTCCAAAAATTCTAAATAGACAGCTGGAGACAATAGATCTGGATGGGGGAAATGGAGTTATCCACAAGTTGTCATTGTAATAGGAACTGGACTTAGACAGTGGAGCTTTTTTGGAAATTGAGTGACAAAACAGTGAGCAAGGAATGGAGAGGATCTCACTGTTATCCGTGCAGAGGCCAGGACATTGCAAAGAGGACCAGGGCAGAGCCACTGTCAGAGAACCTGAAGGGGAAGCCAAGAACTTAGTTCCCGTTAACCCATTTTCTAGAAAGCAACATGTACATACCCCATCCAAAACCGTCCCCTGGACTGTCATTTCCTCTGGACCACATGTAAGAAGGGTACTTATTTGAAAGAAGAGCCGCTGTCTAATTATGTCAGGCCACCCTACCTGATCGTGAAGACCTGTGGTCTCAAAGCATAAGCAAAGACTCAGAGTGGCAAAGCGAAGACAAAGTCATATGTATGTGTATGTGTGTGTACACACACACACACACACACACACACACACACACACACATTCACACTGTCATTAATTCCTAACGTCTCTCCTTTTGTACCACTCCTTTCCAATACCCAGTTCTTAGATCTATAAGAGAACACCTGTAAGGTCAGACTCTGCAGTGGTTTCCAAATTTGTTCTATGAAGCCTGTGATTTGCTATGGTCTGGGAAGTGCAATTGCTGTTTTTCAGCAATATGGGGGGGGTGTGTCATGGTTCTTGATATTGTGTGACACTTCCAGTCCTGTCTCATCCTCAGGTACTGGCACATAAGGGGAATGTGTAAAATTGTGTGGCCTACTCTTACTCCCACCCTCTTTATTCAGAGTTGACTTTTTTGCATGTGAGCTCAGTCTTTTTTTTTTTTAATATTTCAACATCATTCATTTTTGTACAATGTTTGATTTCTCCTCAGAATTGACTTTTTTAAGAAAACAAAATATTTATTGAAAGGTGTGTAAATGCCAAGTTGCTATCCCTTTTGGCCAATAACTCTCTGACCTGGATAACTTAGAAAAAATCCAGAGCTGTCTATGGCCATACTACCCTGAACATGCCTCATCTTGTCTGATCTTGAAAGCTAAGCAGCATTGGGCATGGTTAGTGCTTGGATGGGAGACAGAGTATCTCAGCTCCTCTGTGTCCTTCATGTTTGTGAATGCCGGTCTGTATAGTTGTGTGGATAAATAATTAAAAGCTATTAATAATAACAGCAATAATAATAAAAATATTTTTAAAAAATTTAACATTAATATTTAATATTAAACATACTATTTAATATCAAACATTAAAATTTTTTAAAAACGATAACAGAAAAAGCTGACATCTACTGGGCTCTTACCACATGGCAGGGCCTGTGCTTGGCATTTGTGGGTACTGATTTAATTAATGCCACAAGCCCTAGTGTGAAGGAGCACCATCAATGACAGCTATTATTTTTTATTGCAGTTACGGTTTTTGTAATTATAAGAGACCACAGAGATCAAGAGCTATGTTTATTTATTGTCAGATTATCGTGGGAGCATCAGCTAAATGCATGAAGCCTCTTGTACAAAACAAATTAGGCATGATTGTCTCTGTTCTCTAAGAGTTTAGCTTCTAGGGGCCTCCCTGGTGGCGCAGCGGTTGAGTGCTGCGCTGCACTGTGGAGCTGTCGGCAGCGCGCGATGCGGGTTGGACGCCCAGCCGGAGAGAATCCCACATGGCGTGGCAGACCTCTCCTGCCTCGCCCGCTGCTCCCCTCAGCAGTGTATTTCTGATCTGCCCCTTCTGCTCCCCCCTCTGTCTCTGGTGAACCCTCTCGCCACCCCACACCTCTGGCCTGTACCCCAGCTTGTATGTATAAATAAATAAATCTTAAAAAAAAAAAAGACTTTAGCTTTTGTAACAGTAACTCTGAGACAGACAGTGGGGGAAGGAGAGAGGACATGTAAATGGACAAATATCCAGCATATATACATGTTGGTTTTTGTTATTTCGCCCTCAGCATGCTTTATACTAAAAGACAATTAGACAGCAGATGTAGAATTCACATGTTTGTGTCATTTTATCCCATTTAAGACAAGGGTAACCTCTTTTATATTAAGTTTTATCAGGAAAGGAGATTTTTGACAAAAGATACCCTTTAAGTCATCTTTGCATGCCTCTATGTTTATTGCAGCGCTGTTTACAATAGCTGAGATGTGGAAACAACCCAGATGTCCAAAAATAGATGATTGGATCAAGAAGGTGTGGTACATATACACAATGGAATACTATTCAGCAATCAAAAAAGATAAATACATGCAATTCACAGCAACATGGATGGAGCTAGAAAGGATCATACTAAGCAAAATAAGCCAGAAATGAAGAGAAAACTATTGATGGCTTCACTTATAGCAGTAATATAGGGGAACCAAATGAGAGAGAGACATTCAGTGAGGGAGGGGGAAGATAAGGGCTCAAAACGGGGGAGAAAAGAGCACAAGGAACTATGGTGACGGTTCACCAGTGAATCAGTGGTGGGTAACCTACGGGGAATACACGATAATGTAAAAAACAACAACAACAACAATAATAATAATAACAATAATAATAAATAAATCATCTTTGCATGGCGAGAGTTTCTATGTCAATAGAATATGCCAGAATACAAGCTAGGTTTTTGTGGGTTTTTGTTTTTTAATTAAACCTTCCAAAAAGTGGATTCTGCCTTATGTTCGAGTCTCATGTTTTAAAGCAGACTTATTTAATTTGAACACAGAGTTTGGGAGAGACATTAGCCTAAAACTCTGGTTTTAGTTAGGGTTCACTTTAGATGCCTTCTGACACAATCAGTTTTGTTTCTAAATGAGAAAAAAAAATTTTGATTTAGTCATTATTTTTGTGTCTTCATAAACAGCCTCTTAAGGAATAGTCCAGTGAGTAGTGAACAGTGTAGAGACCACTGCTACTAAAGGGCTATTTGTGGCTTGGAATGAATTTTCCAAGACAGCAACCTACAAAAATTCAAACCATGTTTTATTTCACATGTGTTAGAAGTGAAGATGCTATACTTGGAAACATTCAAAGACTCAAAATCGTAGTCACTGATTATGAAACATTCATTTCAGTCATCTGAGAAGTTCAAATTTCTTCAAGAAATGAGAGTGTGGGCAAAATCACATGTCTAAATTAATACAATTTTTACGGGATATGTGATTTTAAATATATGAATGTAGCAGAATGGATAAACTGTACGATAACGGTAGTCACCCCGAGGTTTCAAATGCATCCAAAAAAACCCATTTAAATTTGCCCAGTCACATTTCCGAGGTTCTCCTCTTTAGAAGAACAGGGATATTCTTATATTGGGTTGTCAGAAAAATCATGATGTATTTTTTTCTGTTTTCTATGCAAAAATGCATCATGATTTTTCTGACAACCCAATATTTAGGCCTGTACAGTTCATTACAGCTCATAAATATGTATTTTAAAGCATTTTTTAAAAATATTTGCATATTTTGCTAAATCATTGCCAGCTCCACCTTTTTTGTTTCTTGTTTTGGGTTTGTTTGTTTGTTTGTTTGATGCCTTTTATTCAGGAAAGAATTTTCCATGAGGTTGAGAGGCAAAGAAGGGAAAAGATCACACATTCACAAACCATAAGGCAGACTCAGTAAATGAGGCTTATTGTATCATTTCTCCCTATTTGTGAAAGCACCTCAGAGGGGTGAGAAAGGGCAGCGGCCGCAGATGTGGACCATTCGCTCCTACCATGTCTCCCGGAGAAGCTGACCCAGCGGCCGGGCTCACCCCGTCCACATTAGCAGAAAGTGCTCGCTCAGCTGCCACGTGGGAGTGTGCACCAGATCGGGCGAATGTGGACGAAGGTCAGGGTGGGAGCTTTCCTAGCCAGCTTCTAAAAGGCTGAAAAGATAAGCAAATAAAAGACATGCATGGCACAACACCCCCGTTTAATGCCTTTCAGGATCTGTGTGCAAAGTTTACGATGAAGATATTCTGACGGCACGTTTCTCCAGAAGAGGGAGAAAAAGCAGGCGCTTACTCTTTATTGCCTAAATACCGTATTTCAATTTTAAAGAGCCTTTTCAACTCACATGCTAGCCCCGGGCTAAAAGTACATCAATAATGGAACAACGCCAGATTTGATTATTGGCTGTCAAGACCGTGTATAGAAATCTAGTGACGAGCTTCACTTTGTAAAATAGTCCTACCGTGACAGAGCTGATGCTGTATCAGCTCGAAAGCCTGGGGGCACTATTAAAACATTGACTTCCCATCATTTCCTCTCACTTCTGATGGGAAGAGGTTGCAGAGAGTTTAGAAACAAGTGAATAGGGAGGGAGCTTAATGTAGAATTAGCCAGGACTAATCATATTAGTGCTAGAAGCAATAATAAATGAAAAAAGAAATGAGTTCTCTTCCACCAGTCAAAATCTGATAACTCCTGTATGTGAAAACATAAATTTTAAAAAACACTTTTAAATAACCATAAAAGTCATCAAACATGCAACATTAAATACATATTAAATGCATACATTTAATAGCTATGGATAGTAATAAAAAAATTTAATACAAAGAGACCTCTAGAAGTTGTAAGATAATAAAGGTGTGTGTTTTTTTTTTTTAAATATATATTTTGTAGAAGAACTGGGGTGCAGGCCAGAGATGCAGGGGTGGGAGTGGTGAGAGAATTCACCAGAGGCAGAGTGGGCAGCAGAACAGGCAGATTTGAGATAGAAGAGGTCTTCTGTACCATATGTGGTCACACTCAGGCCACAGAGGTAATAGTGCGGAGACTTAACCCCTAGGCCACCAGGGAGGTCCCTAAAGGTATGTTGTTTTAAGCCATGACATTTGTGATCATTTGCTTGAGCATCATAGGAAAAATGCTACAGCAGGGCCTCCCTGGTGGCACAGGGGGTTAAGTCTCAGCACTATGAAGCTATCAGCAGCCACTGCAGCATTAATTCCATACCCGGCCAGCGAGCTTCCCACGGCGCAGCAGTCCTCTCCTGTCTCGCCTGCTGCTCCCCTCAGCAGTGTACTTCAGTCAGTCCTCCTGTTCTGCTCCCCACTCTGTCTCTGATGAGTCTTCTCACCCTGCCTCCCCCCACCCAATACACACACCTCTGGCCTAAACCCCAGCTCTTGTATCATAAATAAATACATCTTTAAAAAATATGCTACAGCAGATTTTCTGGATGCACACAAGTTTAGAATTAAAAGAGAGCTGTGGGTGTCCAGCCAGTTCAGCAAGGACTCGAATCTGGTTTGGAGCTGACTTACACAGCTCAGTGAGCTTGACAAAAAAGAGGATTCTGGTAAGAAAAATCGGGTGGTTTAAATTTTTCTTTTTAGTTTTGACATTTGTCATTTCTGACTTAGTGAGGAAAATTGGTCAAGATCTTGGTTCATCACAGGAAAAGCTTAGCAATTCTGCACAAACGGTGATTTCATATCGTAAAGACTTGGTGGGTGATGCATTTCTTTGTTCTGATATTACATTAACTTTCATCAAATATACTTTCATATTTCTGGCTATATTTGTAATTACCCCTCTGAAAAAAATATATATAGCTTAGACAATGCTTTTTTTTTTTTTTGGTACTAGTCAACTCTTAAATGCAATCTTTAGACTAGCAGGGCAATGCAATCTTTTGGCCCAGAAAAAGCAAATGAAATTCCTCTCCACAGTACCAACCCAGAAGCAATTCAGGGGACCTCACAGAATAACAACTGCCTGAGTTCCCTGAGATTCCACGAGACAACCCAGGCAAAGAAGTGAAAAGGAACAAGAAATTTCATCCTCTCTGTCGGTTTCCTGAACACATTGTGTTGTTTCCTTCACAGTTACATGAAATTGGAGGGAACTTGTTAAAGAAGTTGTCAGTTCCTCTTAGTATTCACACTTTCCCTCTGGCTGATGCCCTTGAGATTGGGGAGCAGCAGCATTTGGTTTGACTGTCTTTGCCATCAGAGCAACTAAGAAAAGAATGATGGGTTTACTCTACTGACAAGTGGCTTTCTTTTATAAAGAAATAAAATCATGAGCAACAGAGAAAGTTTTTTGATTTACTATTTAAATAAACTTGTCACTACCTGGCATTAGTTTACAAACATTTTTGGGAACTGGATACTTTTTATTTCCCGACTGATAGAGCCTCTCAATATAAATCAGTTTAAGGGACTGTGGCTCTGGTGGACTCCCTGTTGACCCTCAAGGAAGCTCACCAGAACCCTGGAGCTTAGTTTGAAAGTTGCTCTGTGGAAGGACAAAAGGGGGAACCTCGAGTGGGGCATCCGAAGCAGGAAAGTATCTTTTCTCTGAATTTTTTTTTTTTTTTTTTTAGTTAAGAATCACCTGGGACTCTTGTTGAAAGTGCCGATTCCTGAGCCTCAATCCCTAGAGGCTCTTAAAAAAGTCTTGCATGGCACCTAGAAGTCTGTGTTTTCACAAACATCCCAGATGATTCTGAGAACAGCATGTATGGATCATGAAAAGCTCCACTTCACAAGTTGACTGTTGAGGGCCCTTTCACTGGCTTTGTCTTCATTCCTCTTGGTCCCAGTTTAAGTAGGATGCTTAGTTTATGAAGATCCAATACCACTGAAATAGGTTTTTACTTGCCTAGGCAAACAATAATTTAGTTACCGCTTCTGTCCTCTCCCGTTTGATGCTCTTTTCCTACTCTTGGAACACGCAGACATGCATGGTCCTTACCTGCTCTGTTGAGTCGACTTCATCTGAGCTGCTTCTAATATTGAACCAAAGTCCCCATTGCTCCCACTAGCCTCTTGGCTTGCTTGTTTTCCAGTTTTTTTTTTTGCCCTAAGGCATATTCTTTTATGCCTTTCCCAACAAACAAAAAATCCCTAAGTAAATGCTAAATGATGTTTATGAGCATCTATAAAGCTGACTTCTTTATGCAAATATAGCTAAAGAGTAAGCATAGAAATGCTGCCATGTACCAAGGCACTAAGTGTTCAGGAGCATAAAAAGAAATATAAGAACAAGTCTCATTAAGTTACTTTTTTCTTTTATCTAAAGCCTGCAGTGAGTCACCACTAGCAGGGCAATGAGTTTTGGTGGGGATTTGGAGAAACCTGAACCACATGTACTGCTGGTGTGAATATAAAATGTCCAAAGTGTAGCCACTTTGGAAAGCATTTTGGTGATGTCTTCAATAGTTAAATATAATCTGCATCTGCCATGTATCTAGCAATTTCACTCCTAGGAATCTCCAAGAGAAATGTAACCATAGGTGCACACAAAGACTTTCCATGTGGAGTTGTTCTAAAACTGGATTGTGGAAATAATTGAATAACTTTTTAGATTTACCAATATCATTTCATCATCATTTGTAATGGAATGTTATGGAATATAAATTTTACATCAACGAGACAGTTTAATATTTGTTTAAGACAAGGCATATAGCATAATTAAGCAATCAAGAGATCTTTTCTGTGCATAAGAGAGTAGCACTGTAGTCATCGTGGTCCAGACACCTGGAGGTCCTTGAGGTGATTTTTCTAATAACACTAAGAAGCTGTTTGCCTTTTTCACCATGTTGAGATGTGCACTGACAGTGAAAAGCAGCAGTAGGTAAAACTACTGGTGCCTAAAAGCCAGTAGGGACACCAACCCTTACTGGCTATTGCGTCACTTGCCACCCATGCATCGAAGTAGAAGGATGTATTCCTTTCTCGCTTCCCCATGTAAGCAGTAAAAAAAAAAAAAAAAAAAAGGCTTAATTTGATTAAACTTTGTGCCTGACTTTTTAACAATCTATGTGATCATTTCTTCTGATGCCCAAATGAGACAGTTCTCTCAGGGAACAGCTCCTCTGCAGCTGGTGATCGCACGCTGGACTAGCAGCATAAGTTTATGGAACACACTCTCTAGAGAAATGTGTCTGACAGATACATTATGGATAATCAGACTTGTCATCAAAGCAAACAATTGACTCTGTTTGTTGCTAGTGATAAAATTCAAACTGGAAGGCAAAATTCAGATTTTACAATCTTGTATGACCATGAATTTTACAGTTTTGGTCAAGATTTTTCTGGTGAAGCACAGTGGACTATGGTGGTGGACCACAGTGCTTCATTTGTGGGAGAGCTACAGTGACACCACCCAAGGGGGGGATCCTAAACTGTCAAAACACTAACAAGGATGTAACACAGTTGTACCCCAACAACAATTTTTTTAAAAAAATTTAAATTTTTCTGATGAGATTAATGGTGATTTCAACAAATGTGATTTTGTTTTTACATTGTATAATGAAATGTATGAACGTTTGGAGATGTAGGTAATGGGGGGCTTGATACTAGAAAGTTTAAGGACTGCTGGCCAAGTCACTAATAGTCTAGGCCCTGGGGCCATTTTGCTTGGGTTCGAATCCTAACTCTTGTATTACTTGTCACCTCAGTACTTCATCCCTCCAAACCTCAGCTTCATCATCTATAAAGTGGGGATAATAATAGTACCTGTGTCAGAGAGGTACTGTGTACATAAAAATTAGTTAATGTATGTAATGGGAATATTAAAATGAGTTCATATATGAAAATCTGTGCTGACTGCTAATAAATGCTCAGCGAGTAGTTGTCAGTAACCTTGGTCAATGGTAATTTGCAAAAACACACATTATAAAAATACAGTACATAGAAATTTTTATGTAATTATATATCCTTTTTTTTGCCCTCCCTTTGCCTCTGCCTTACCTCTGGGCTTCTCTCTTCCTGGAAGTGCACGTGTCCATGATGTCTGGGGGTGACATGTCCTTTCTCATGGGCTCGGTTCCCTGGTCATCCATATTGTTTGGGGTGAGGGGAGTTCTTCCTTAGCAAGTGCAATGTTTTTAAGGAAGATTGGTGAGGCAATATACTTATGAAGGGTACAATTTAATAAATTTAATATAAACAAAAGATAATTGAATATCTTTTGTAGTCTTAGAATTAAAAATCACTTTCATGCCTCAGCAATATTTAAAATAATGGCGTATCATTTGAGTTCAAAGAGTGGGAAATTATGTAAATAGAGGAAGAGTTTAAGGTTCTTTCATATCAAGAATGTCCATTTTCAATGTTTAATTGAAGCAGACACAAAGTTTACCGGAAAAAAATGACTAACTTGGGGGATCAACGGGGGAACCTACATCTTCACTCTTGCAGGGAGACTAACTTTAAGCTATTTTTGTCTCTGTTGAAAAGAAGTCCATCATTGGCTGACCTCATTCATTCATTCTACCAATGTTTGATGAGCGCCTCCAAGACAGTCCAGGCTCCCAGTAGGCACTATGGCCCCCTTGGTGCAGAGAGAGCTGGGATCTGCCCTGCTGGAATTACTATCACATGTCACTTAATGGTATTTCGGGTAAATGGACCACAATAGTCCCAGAAGGCTCTGCCATCTAGCCTAGTAGTGTAGTGGGCTGTACCATCTAGGTTTATGCAACTATTCTCGATGACATTCACACAACAACAAAAATCACCTAATAGCACATCTCTTAGAACACAGCCCCTCACCAAGCCATCATGACTGTGATACAGTTTCCTAATCTCTCCCACCTCCTTTGTATAAGCTAAGATCACCCCCGTATTGTTCCCTGACTACACCAGCAGAGGGAATAACATGTATTTTATGCTTTTTAAATGTTCGTGAAAACATTGTTAGTATAAGGTAAGGAAGGTAAGACTGCAAAATAATTAAATTGTTTTTCCACCGGATTATCACAACCATGACCCTACAATCTGTTACAGAGATCAGCTCACGGTTGTGGTAAAGCCAACCAGAGCATTGCAGTCACTGGGCTCTCATTAACTTAAGTGACTTCCACTGTCCTAAGAAAAATATGCACTAAACAGAGTTCATTTGGGGATCAGCTGTTTTCTGTATCATCCCACGTCACTGCGTGTGGTGAGAATGGCAGGTCGGCCCAGAGGAACTTTTATTCCTTGCCACACCTCGGGTTCTTTGAGTGTACAGTGTCACTTGTCAATAAGATTTAGAATAATCTTTCCTTTCATTTTAAGGGTTTGTACTATCAACAAAATATAAGGCACCTTGAGTATTTTTTAAAGATAGAAAAGATGTAAAAATCAAGAGAGAGTAGCAGTGTTACTGAGATCGTGTGATGATTGATATATCGGTATTTTCAGATTCGAGGGTATTTCTTCCCCCTGTGGCTGGGATACCAGGGAATAAGACTTGGATTATTCAGCTTAAAAAGTCAAAGAAGTGCTACTTGTACACACCAGTATTGAATTTAAATTAATTCAATGTTAATTGTGGATTGAAAATTATTTGTTATTTTTAGCCATGTTCTTCTCCCTGTTACTTCAGGGGCCTGTGCAAACTTCATCTCTCAGTAGCTGCAGTGTCTTTCACAGATAAAATGCACTGAAGTCACTTATTCTGGGCAAGTACACAATGGCTGTGATTGAACCACTGCTGCTCTTTTTGACTCTAGACCCCTCTGTTCTTTGATTTTCTTGCTAATTTCAGCAACTCCACCCAAAATACTTTAGTTGCACGTAACCTGCCAAACAGTGTCAGAGCCGTTATAAAGCTAGTTTCTCTTTTCATGACCTTGTTCCCTGTTAAAATGCCTGGCAGGTTCTGCCTGTCCTGGGTAACAGCTTTGCAAGGACTTTTGTCCTTGAGAAGTAACCAGCTGTGGAGGATCTCAAACAGATCCAACATTTCTGTACTGAAAAGTCATGCCATGACTTTTTTCCTCTCCTATTCCTTTATTGAATTAAAACCAGAGAAGAGTGAAGAAATAGTACTTCTTGACCCCTTAAGCATTCAACATCTGCTTAGTGAAAACATGATCTACCCAAGGTCATATCTCCTATAAATCATAAGCCTAAGTCCTTTCTTTTTTCAACATCAACTTGCTATTTTAATATGTCATACATAATGGTTTTCAAAACACTTCCTCTATATTTGCTCATATTAGTATTAATATCAGAAATATTGTTCATGATATAATTTAATTGCTCGTCTGATCTTGTCTTTTATGTGTGTGTGTTTATGTGTTGCAGGAAAAAAGTGCCAGTTCAAATGTAAGACTTAAAACTAATAAAGAGATTCCCGGATTAGTCCATCAACCCAGAGCAAAGTAAGTCCTAGTTCCCGTTTTCCTTATACTGTTTTTAAAAATAAAACTGTGTTCAGGGTGAGTCTCATTTTGCATACCATGTAATTAAGACATAAAACCACAATAGTTGGGACAATGTGGTGTGGTCTAATAGAACAGAATAGAGACCCCAAAACAGACCCACAATGTATGACAGCGCAGACATTTCAAATCTGTTAGCAGAAAATAAAAAGAAATAACTTTATGATGATGGAGGGAGGGAAGAATTTTGAATTAGTCACCAAGGATGCAGACCTTAGTTAAGTGATTCATTCATATGAATGCATGTGTATCAAAATAAACTCTAAGAGAGTAAAAATCTGCAAAAATGATAGAATATGCTTACAACACATATAACTGACAGTTGTTGGATTTCAGTGATAAAGTACTCCTCCAAATCAATCAGTAAGAGACAGATCACTATTTCAAAAGGAGACTAAAGAAATGAACAATCATTTGACTAAAGAGGAAGCAAGAATGGCAAAAAATGGGGAAAAAAATATCATTTCACACCAGAAAACTGGAAAAAATTTAGAAAAAAAGACAAAAGGTTGACCAGCATGTGAAACCATACACTTCACCCCTGCTAGTGGAAATGTAAACTGCTACAATGACTTTGTAAAAGACTTGCAGTATCTATTAAAATTGTGCCTAGGCATACATTGCCCCAGCAACTCCACTCTCAGATGTCTCTTGTAGAGCTTCTTATATCTGTGCACCAGCAGACCTATTTTGAAATGCTCTTAGCATTTGTTTATATGAGTTCTTGAAGCTCTTGAAGCTAAAACCCAAGATAAACCTAAATATTAAAAATATTTTTAATTCTAACACATAGAAAACATGATGTCATTTGTATATTTATAAAAAAATAATAGTAATTAAAAGAAGACCCACCTAATCACCACTCAGATTAGGAAATATCCAGTCCAAAAGAACCACCCTAAATTTAATGCCTTCTCATTTCCTTGCTTGTCTTTGTTTTACTGTAGGTATAGTGAAAAAACACACACACAAGTATTCAAAATGTTAGGTTAACAGAAATGTAGCATGTTATGTTAACAGAAATGTAGCATTTTCTAGTGATAGCAATACATTCATGAAAAATGAATCACCTATAGTACACATATCAGGAGAGAGGAGTCTCATGAATGTAAGGTTTCAGTAGTAAACTAAGTAGCAGTGTGTGCCAACATAGAGTTTTGATCATATAAACTTTAAAAACTGGGAGAACTAAGCAACATTTTGAATACTTGTGTGTGTGTGTGTGTGTGTGTGTGTGTTTTCACTATATCTACAGTAAAACAAAGACAAGCAAGGAAATGAGAAGACATTAAATTTAGGGTGGTTCTTTTGGACTGGATATTTCCTAATCTGAGTGGTGATTAGGTGGGTCTTCTTTTAATTACTGTTATTTTTTTTATAAATATACAAATAGCATCATGTTTTCTATGTGTTAGAATTAAAAATTTAAAGAGAATAATAGGTAGCTTTCTAGATTGTGCTAGAACGGAATCTACCTTGTAATTTGTATAACTTTGAAGCTGTCTTTGTGTAGCTTTGAAGCCTCTCCCGAGAGGCTCTGTTAACCAGAGACAGCAAATCTCTATGTTGGTGTTCCGCCTAAATATGAACAAAACCCTGAGGATGTAGGTCACATAAGTACATGTGACACCCCTCCCAAATAAAGTTGACTGTTACATGCATCTAGTCATAACCCCATAAATCAAGTCATAAGTAGAAGTTACATTAACTCTAGTTATTCCCACAAAACTGAGACCGATAAAATCTGGCTCGTAAATATGTCAGCCTGGCTCCCTGACTGTGGACGCGGCCAGCGGCTTGTGGATTTGGGACACCTGGGTGTGGAGGGGTGTGAGTGGACTCAGCAATTTAATTTTTCACTTTCAAAGGAAATCAGAGATTTTAAAATCCACTTACAGCATCGGGATAATGTTACAGCTGATTCTGGCCCCTTGGGTGTAGGCTTCATCACAGCCACCCAGCCCACTTCACTGCTAGTCACTTTTATCTGCACTAACTTTATCACGGCTCTCTCATGGCACAACCACATCATCTTCTCATCCAAGCCATTTGATCTGTGCTATTATCAAATGCTTCTCTTATCCCTGAGTTCTAAGGAGAAACTGTATTAAAGGAGAAATTCCTTTTTTTTTCTGTAAGACTGAATATTCACTGAACTCTGACACACTGAACAGCATGTCTTGCAGACCACAGATGTTGGAGCTTTCAGAGCAAGCAGTTAAATCGGCTCATGTGTTTTTATTAAAATTATAAAGAAAATCCCATCTACCACCCAGCAGCGTGTGTGTGTGTGTGTGTGTGTGTGTGTGTGTGTGTGTGTGTGTGTGTTTTAAACGATGAATCAGAATAATGGAGATGTGACTTTCAACCAAGTCTTTCTGGAGAGCCAGGAAAAGTGTCACTTTTCCTCCTTGCTAATATACAGGATTAAGGGACCTATCATTTCTTGTGTAGTTGTATAAGATAATGAGTTTTTCCCTCCCATGAGTGGCAGGAAAGTACAATGCCATAAAGGCAGATAAACCTCTTACCATCATAGGGTACAACAGATAGAGCAATGTGAACCGACTCGTGATCTCAGGCAAATGACCTCAGGTCTTTGCATGTCAGTTTTCTCAAAGAAAAATGGAGGTGAAAAATCCTGCCTTATAAAACTAGCAATCAAATAAAATAACGCAGGCCGAGTGCTGACCACTCTGTCTGGCACTTGTAAGAATGCCTTAGTGATTAGAAACAAGAGAAATGCCCTGTCTCGGGAAGTTGGGTAAGGGCCTTCCCTCAAGGCCCGCAGTGACGTATGAGCAGTCTGGCGATGTGATGCCAGAGGAAGAAGCAAGTCCTGATAGGTGATAGAGCATCATGCGCTCTTCATAAATGAAAAACAACTAATCTGCTTTTTAAGTGCAAATAGAAGTGCAGTGAAGCTCCTACAGGGAAAGGGCGGC
Organism: Scalopus aquaticus; assembly: GCA_004024925.1. Taxonomy (NCBI): domain Eukaryota; kingdom Metazoa; phylum Chordata; class Mammalia; order Eulipotyphla; family Talpidae; genus Scalopus; species Scalopus aquaticus. Next base: position 42,395 of record PVIJ01009088.1, on the reverse strand, counting down.
CTGGTGGTTCTGTCTTGGCCAGAGTGGACACGTTGTGTGGGTAGGAGGTGAGTTGGCTCCAGAATGACATCAAGGTCCCAGCTTTTGGTGTTGGTTTTGGTTTCGTGGGAGCTTAGTACACTATTTTTAAAAGACAAAATAATTAACTAATTAAATAACAGTGAGCCACGCACGTACAACTAGCAAGGGTGTGCAACAAAGTGAGGATGAGGGTCCATTCACTTCCCTGAGGTTCTGCTGAACGATAATAATGATCATTATGAAGAAATGTCTGTTGAGGGCCTCCTGGTGGCGCAGGGGTTAAATCTCAGTGCTTTCACTGCTATGGCCCACTACAAAGGTGTGAGTTCAATCCCTGGCCAGGGAGCTAACCCACATAGCACAACAGACTCTCCTATCTCACCAGCTGCTCCCCTCAGCACTGTATGTCAGTAGATCTGCCTGTTCTGCTCCCCACTCTGTCTCTGGTAAATACTGAATATCCGCCACACCTCTTGCCTATACCCAGTTCTTGTATGCATAAATAAATAAAAAATAAATCTTTTTTTAAAAAAATCTATGTGTAGACCAAGATTTTCCAGGAGCCTATCTGGTAACTGAATCCATCATGGCAAGTGACATGTAAGGGGATTAGGACCTTGCCTTCCCATACTGTAGTGGCTTAGGTTTTTATCATTTGGAAACTTTTTAAGTCACTGAAAATGAAGACTGCTAAGCTTTCAGCTCGAAAGCCCATTTTGCCCATTTTGCCTTTGATTCATTTGATTACTTTCATTAAGATTCCATAGTGTTGGGCCTCCCCTGGTGGCACAGCGGTTAAGCGCTGCGCTGTGGAGCTGTCGGCAGCGGCGACACGAGTTCGACGCCCGGGCAGGGAGAATCCCACATGGCGCGGCAGACCTCTCCTGCTTTGCCCACTGCTCCCCTCAGCAGTGTATTTCTGATCTGCCTTTCTGCTACCCGCTCTGTCTCTGGTGAACCCTCTCGCCGCCCCACGCCTCTGGCCTGTACCCCAGCTTGTATGTATAAATAAAAAATAAATCTTTAAAAAAAAAAACAGACAAAAACTGTATTTAAAAAAAAAAAAAAGATTCCATAGTGTTATCCTCCCTGGTCCCTTGAGGCTGAAACGTCACAGAAAGAAAAGCCTTTGGTGGCCCAGGGTTAACCCCCTAGAGCTTGGGAAGTGCTCAGGGACCCTCGTGTCTTCGCAGGTTGAGTCATAGAGAGAAATAGGACTTAGTGAATTTGTCACGCATGATTAGTTAAATCAAGTACCAATGAACAGACTCTTATTAAAGATCTTGAGTATCAAGTATTCATCCTTTATAAATGAAAGCCTATACCTGAGAAAACTAAGAGGGAGGATTGACGTCCTCTCTGACAAGAGGAGATGAGAGAAGACACTCCAAAGCAGGCAGAGAACAACCTGATGATGAAGGCCTTCTGGCTCAATGAGAGGTAGGCTGCCCACCTCAGGGACCCCAGTGTCAGAGAAGGAAGGACACTACGATTTCAGGCCCTTCCTCACTGAGTGAAAGTTAAGTAATATCTCTGGAAGACCCCCTATTTTAAACAGCAGAAAGTTAGGCAGGTTTGTATCCAAAGTAGTTCAAATAAAAAAGTGGCACTTTAAGAAGTGAAGAATCTGGGAAAACTCAGCCACACAGAATTACTTTTCCGTTCAGTCAGAAACGTAGAGGAGACCATTTAATGTATTCTCAGCCTAACAATTCTGCCCTGCCTTGCTAACCTGCTACAAGAGAGTGCCTGTTTCTGAAACAGGACATGAACCTGATTTTGGTGATCACATCAGGGTCAGAAAATACCTGTGAGAGCACTTTCTGTGAGAGCTGATTGCTGGTGTCAGATATTTTCATTGCTTTCCTTTTATGTCAGAGCTGATGTCATCGTGCTCCTAGGTTTTAGATCTTGGTTTTCCACACAGGGCCAACTTCCTCTGAGCCCCTTTTTCTGTTACATGCAGCCTGAAGGGTTTGAGATCCCTTGTGCCACTCTCTGTGATCCCTGAAAGGATGAAGTGTGATGCCAAGGGTGGTGTTACTCAGTCATTCACCACCCTAGACTTGAAGGGAAGAAGTTGCTCCAGATCTACCACACTGACAGCAACTAAACCTCCTGGGGACCTCCCGGGAGCCCCACAATGACTTGCCAAGGAGAAACTACAGTCATGGACCATGTTACCACTGAGGCCTCTTCCTCCCCACACCCTGCCCATCTGTGACTCTTCTCTGCATCCCAACCTTCTCATTTCATGCCCCCACCGCTATGCTTGCTGTCGATGACATGGGACAAGCACACAGATGGGGCAGGTGCTGCTCAGACAGACTCCCTGACTTCTCCCACATTCCAGTGCAATTTCAGGTCCAAAGATACGCTTTGCCCTGGCCAACACAGAAGGTGTTCAGGGGCAATGTCAAGTTCAGCTCATCGGCTCCCCCCGACCCCAACCTACACAGCCAGCTGAATGCTGTGCTGATGCTGACAACGTTTGTAGAATATACATTTCCATATAATAACAATGATACATTTTCTTTTTATGGGTACACACGGGGTGGAAATAAGCCACATGTGACTTGCCTATGCTTTTCTTTTTTCTTGAAATCACAAATGTGTACCTGAAGAAAAGAGTAATAGTAACATCACTGAAGTAACTGGTGTGCATTGAAAGGAAATTGTATCACTTATGTCACAGGACCTGGAAGACTGCTACAAATGCAGGGATGACACTTGGTCCCTAACATAACTCCAAATTATTTCTGTGGAAATGTCTTTAGTAAACCAAGCTGCCCCAAAGTTGAGGGACTGGGCATTTTCCATTTGAGGGAGCTACGCTTCAAAAAGCATCGAAATACACCTTTTACTACTCTTTATTTTCCAGCATGCACATCTCTGAAAGCCAACAAGAATTCTTCAGGATGCTGGATGAAAAAATTGAAAAGGTAAGAAGTAAAATAAACTGACATCTTTCAAGGGAAATGGGTTAATTGTTTCCTATATTGGGGAAACAAAATTCCACTTTCTGTTACAAAGCTATCCTTATAAGGGGAGGAATAGAGAGTTAAAATGAAAATCCCGCCCCTTGAAAAAAACTAAAAAGAATGTGACCATGAAAATGTTTAGTGCGTCATAGAAGATCCTGAGAGTTTAAGGTCAGAGGAGACCAGGTCTTCCTCTCGCTGGTGGTGTCTGCCATGATGTTACGCTGACCTCACACCGCAGGTCAGAGGCCCTGGGCAACAGCAAGACCTCACCCAGGCCCCTCAATGCCGGGCGCTGCCTGAATGCCACACAGACCTGCACACGGCTGCAGTCTGCACCCCTCCGAGCAGCAGCTGGGAGGTGGGCCTTCTCCATGCATCACTCACGGGGACGCTAAGCCTCAGGATGCTTGAGCCTGCTGGGCTTTGCAAGGGGAATCGTGGTCAAATTGGAATTGTAGTCCACATCTGTGTGACTCAAAAGAGCTGTCCTGACTGCCTCTCGAGGAATGTGTGGAGTGGGGTGGGGGAGGTAGACGGCAAAATGCGAAGTTGATCCGTGTGGAAATTTAACCCAGAGTTTTGAGCTTAGAGTGCTGGGTTCTGATGAACTGAACCAAGTGTGGAATACAGTATTAGTTAACTAGCTTACACTTGTAGGATTTAAATTGATCCCTGAAAGAGGTAAATTTTAAATCTGAAAGTTATAAATCTGAGGTGGTAACTTGAAAGTGTTATTCTAAAGAATAGTAAAATCCATAAATCAGAGCACAAAACACAACACAACTGTGCTTAAGATACCACGTTAGGGGCCTCCCTGGTGGCGCAATGGCTTAAGCGCAAGTAACTATGAACTTATCTGCAACCACTGCAGCAGGAGTTGGATCCCCTGCCAGGGAGCTTCCCACATGGTGTAGCAGACCTCTCCTGTCTCGCCCCTGCTCCCCTCAGCAATGTATTTCAGTAGATCCATCTGTTCTTCTCCCCACTCTGTCTCTGGTGAATGCTCTCACCCCCCTCTGGCCTACATTCCAGTTTGTATGCATAAATAAATAAATCTTGGGAAAAAAAGATGTTACCTTTGAAAGTACTGCTGTATTAATTTTTATTTCTCTTTTACTTTTTGTGACTTATCTGAGCATTTCATCATGAATTCCTAAGTTATGATAGATCTGTATCACTCAATGGAAAATAATAAAGGTGTTCAAATTCATCTGTATTTCAGCAGCAAACCCCTCTCTGAAGTAGCTCCTACTGAAAGAATAATAGTATCATCTTCTGAGGCACTACTAAAAGACTAGCAAAAATTGCCAGTGTGAGATACAAGATGGGCAATGATTCACCATAGTTTGCCCATCACCAAGTGCCCGCAGTCCTACATACTCCACTGAGCTCTCCTACCCTTACCCCTTCTCTACTCTACTCCTCTCTTTCCCCCTTCCTCTCCCCTCCTGTGTATCTCTGACCTACAGTCTGCTTTCATGGGTCAGTCTTACAGTTGTTTTTGTCTGATCCTTTGTTTGGTTTCTCTAGATTGCACATATAAGCAAAACCATCCAGTATTTATCTGTCTCTTGGCTGACTTCACTTAGAAAAATCCCTTCCAGTTCCATCCATGTTGCTGTAGATGGCAAGAATTTATCTGTTTAAATATCTGTTTAAATATTCCATTGTGCATATATATAATCACATCTTCTTGATCACTCTTCTGTTCTGGGACATTTAGGTTGTTTCCATTTCTTGGTTATTGTAAATAGTGCTGCTGTAAACAGGAGAGTGGGTTTCCTTTCGAATTAGAGTTTTAGTGCTCTTTGGGTAGATTCCTAGGAGTGGGTGGAATCACTAGATCATATGGTAAATCCATTTTTTGTCTTTTGAGAAATCCCCACACTTCTTTCCATAGGGGCTGGCCCAGTTATAGTCCCACCTACAGTATAATAGGGCTCCTTTTTCTCCACACCCTTGTTAGCACTTGTTTGTGGCTAAGTGATGATGAGCTATACAGAAGCTTCTTTTTTTTCTCTTGTGTCTGTTAGCTATCAGCAATATCTTCTTTGCAGAAGTGCCTATTTAGCTCTTTTGCTCATTTTTTTGATTGGGTTGTTTTTGTTTTTTTTTTTTCATTTTTGTTGAGTTGTCTAAGGTCTTTGTAGATCTTTGATATTGATCCCTTATCAGAGATATGGTATGCAAATATTTTCTCCCATCCAGTAGGGTATATCTTTGTTTTGAGCACTATTTCTTTCTTTCACTGTACAGAAGTTTTTTAGTTTGATATAAGCGCAGTTGTTTATTTCCCCATTTATTTTCTTTGCTGCTGGACATGAGTCTAGAAAGATGTTTCTGAGGTTATGGAGTGTTTTGCTTATGTTTTCTTCTAGGTGTATTATGGTTTTAGGTTTTATATCCAAGTCTTTTATCCATTTTGAATTGATTTCCATGTATGGTGTGAGATAGTAGTCTAGGTTCATTCTTTTGCATGTTGCAGTCCAACTTTCCCAGCATCATTTATTGAAGAGGCTTTCATTATTCCAGTGTATACACTTTTTCCTTTTTCATGTATTAGTTGCCCATAAGTGTGTGGTTTTATTTCTGGGATCTCAATTCTATTTCATTCATCTGTCTGTTTTTGTTTCAGTACTGTGCTTTTTTAATTATTATACTTTTATAATATAGTTTGAAGTTGAGAAATGTGATACCTCCATTTTTCCCCTTTATAGTCAGGAGAGCTTTGACTCTTCTGGGATTTCTGTGATCCCATATAAGTTTCAGTAATCTTTGTTTTATTTCTTTGAAGAATGCCATTCAGATTTTTATTGGGATTGCACTGAACCTATGAATTACTTTGGGTAGGATAGCCATTTTAACAATATTGATTCTTCCAATCCATGAGCAGGGAATGTCTCTCCATCTCCATTTCTTTTTCTATTAACAATGTTTTATAGTTTTCCTTGTAAAGGAGCTTCACCTCCTTTGTTAGGTTTATTCTCAGGTATTTAATTTTTTCTGGTGAGATTTTAAATGGGAAAGCTTTCATGATTTCTTCTTTCAGTTCATTATTTGTATGTAGGAAGGCACCTATTTTTTGTGGGCTGATTTTGTATCCTGCCCCTTTGTTGAGCTGATTTATTATTTAAGTTAGTTTTTCCAGGGAGTCTTTGGGGTTCTATATATGTATATTATCATATCATCTGCAGATGTCCTTTTCCTTTTGCATCCAAGGTGTAGAGTTTAATATATTTAGCACCCCAAAATCAAAGTTTATAACTTGATCATTTATTGGATGCAGTCTTGCCTGGACAAAGGAGCATTTGTAGGATCAACATAAACAACCTTCCCACAATTGAATACATTTATATTTAAAGACAAATTGTCGTGTATATATAGTCTGAACTTGTGCCCAGTTATAGGTTTCTAGATAATGTTCTGTCCTCTCTGGTCCGCACTTTCCTGTGTAACCCCACTTATCTGAAGTTCATCCTGCTGAATATTGTAAATACTCCAGCCTGTGTATCATTTAAACACGAAGCCTCCAAAAATTAAAATGCTCTTTCTAATTACGTATGTTTGGCTTGGTGTAATCTTCCCATAGCTTATATCACCAAAACTGGAGTTTGGATTCTAATGAATTATGTTCTAATGAATTATGGATTCTAATTCATTATGTTATAATGAATTATGACCTCTTACCATTGCTTAATATTCCTTTGATCCAAGCTAGCAATGAGGACAACCATAAATACCACTCAGATCTATTCTTTGGGTTTTACAGAACTGATTTTTAAAAATCAAACTCATTTGGAGCTTCATGCTGAGAATTGGTGTCCTTCTGGGAAGTCTTTGGTTTTGAGATTTATCTCTCTCAGAAATGACAAGGAATTCTTTTTCATTCCCTAAGTGAATAAGAAGTAAAACTGACTGTACCTGTGGTGATTTAAACTCACTCTTCCATGATCAGTCTTTTGTATTTATTGAGTGTCCATAGTGCATGACTGAATTTACCTTTCAACTCTCCTCTTGTTATCCAAAGAAATCTCTCCAAGTAGATGTAAAAGTACCGTTCGTGTAAAGAAGCTAAATTTGCAGTCAAACTTCCTTTGGACAACTGTAACTCAGAGCTTGCTCCAGTTCTGAGCAGCAGTCCCCTCTGCACCGTGGCTAGACAAGCAGGTTGCTAAAAAGTTAAAGGAAGAAAGAAAAGCAAGCAGCAACATTGCAATTGAAAAACATGTACTCCATAACTATTGAGTCCCAGACATTATGGTAATTACTTAGAACATAAAAAGATCAAAAGATATTTTTAAAATACCATAGAAAATAAAAAGGAAACTCCCTCACTTTGAGTGCTTCATTTTTAAAAGTGAATTTCTCTAAAATATATATATAATTATTTTACTGATTGAACAGTCCTTCTTGTATCATATCTGCACCCCATTGTCACTGCAAATCAGGTCCTGTATGGAACACAAGTATTTGTGGAGACAGCTGTTGAAATTGAGGTCCATTCACTGGGTGATAGGGACAGGTCCTGGGACACTGGAATCATTTCACTGTGCTGCCCCTGGAGATGAACCAGGGAGAGCCTGTCAGGAGAGCAGTGAAAGCTCAAAGGAGCTTTATCACCTCTGCTTGACTTACTTTTGCTTTTGCTTTTGCTTTTCGGAGAGTGAAAATCCTCTGCAGCAATGGGAATATGTTGGGCTTTTTTATTCATTACTTTTCACACTAACATTTAACTATTTGCCAGTTCAGACTCCTGAACCATTTATGATGTGGTCACATTTGCCTGATTCTGCAGCTTTAACGAAAAAAACCATTTGCTATTAATCAAGATTTTTAAACTCTAGTCTTTCCGTGTAATTAAAGGAGGAAGAAAAATAGCTAGATTATTAAAACATGGCCTCTATAAGGAATTTCTGAATAAAATACCAAATACAGGTCCCATCAGATTTTAACATACTTTCTACTAGACATTTAAGTTTACTTGTAAGAAGTAGAAAAAGTAAATAGAATTTTAAATATCTGTAATAAAGTATCCTCTCCAGTCAAAAACAGGAATTTGTATTTTGCTTTATGAGGATGTAAGAACAGCTAAGGAATGGAGTCATATGCTGTCTCAAAAAGAACCTTGAATAATAGTAAATAATGTCTCGGGCCTCCCTGGTGGCGCAACGGGTTAAGCACAGCGCTGTGGAGCTGTCTGCAACTGCGTGCGCAAGTTCGATGCCCAGCCGGGAGATTCCCACATGGCGCAGCAGATCTCTCCTGCCTCGAATGCTGCTCCCCTCAGCAGTGTATTTCGGTCGATCTGCCTGTTCTGCTCCCCACTCTGTCTCTGATGACTCTCTGGTGAACCCTCTCACTACCCCCACAACTCTGACCTGCATCCCAGCTTGTATGCATAAATAAATAAGTCTTTAAAAAAAAAAAGAATGACTCAATACATTACATTTACATTGGAGTGGTTTTTCTCATACAGGACTTAAGCTTTGTTAGACCATGGGCATCTTTTTGGAATATTGTAGAAATTGTAAAGACTCTGCCTGTAAAAATGCATGTAATATCCTATACAGGGTCCTCCCTGGTGGCAAAGGGAGTCTCAGAGCTGTCACTGCTGTGGCCTGAGTTCGATCCCCAGCCAGGGAGCTAACCGACATATGGTGCAGCAGACCTCTCCTGTCTCACCAACTGCTCCACTCCACAGTGTATTTCAGTAGGTCTGCCTGTTCTGCTCCCCACTCTGTCTCTGGTGAATCCTCTCACCACCACCCCCATCACCACCACTGATCTTCTATGCATAAATATAAATAAATAAGTAAATAATATCCTGTATGCACGTTTTTTAAGTAAAATTTAGAGTTTCCTAATTGCCTGGAGCCTGTCCTTGGGACCCAAGCAAAAACTATGTGGATTTCCTTATGATACATTTAGTGGGTCCGCTTTCTCATACCCATGAGCCTCCCCAGCGGCCTTGTCCATGTGGATCTGACTTTTTAGATGATTAGGAAATGGTGGCGAGGACTCCATGAAAACCCATTCGCCTTCCCTCCTCACTTTCCTTCCTTTTTCTTCTAAAAAAGAGTTTATAGCACTTTGTCCCCCCCAGGGTGAGCCTTCAGCAGACTTGCTGTATCTTGCCTCTTCCTGCAAGATGTATGAATTTGAGGCACTAGCTATATTGAGTGGAATTATTCATTGTGACATGAGGAATGTCTAAGGAAGAGCAGTATGTGGATTTAAAATCTGATTTGAAAAGATTTTTATCTGTAGATTCCTACTTATATTGAAAAATCAAAATAAATAAATAAATAAATAAATAAAAAAGAAAGAAAAAAGAAAAATCGCTTACTCTTAGAAAATGTTTGGGTTCCTGAAGTGGCCTGATTGCCTCAGTCCAGAACTCATCTAAGATCATATTAAGTCTGCATTTGTAAGTTTATTTAAGGGCGCCTCTTAATATTAATGACAACTCAGGCTGACCCATACTATAAATCAGTGTGTAAGAGACCAGCACATGTTCACTTTTCCTCTGTGCAGAAACTCTTCCTATGCTAGGCTGTTTTGCCTCATTTTTGGTGCTGTAGAATCGAATACAGTGCTTGACAGGAACAACCGAGGACAGGTGTTGCTTTATGATGATGGTCAAAGACCTCTGCAGTGCCTGGCTGTGACAAGGAGACCTTGTGTCAGATCCTGACTGTTACATGCCCTGCACGACTGCTGAGGAAGTCCTGGTGTGTCCCTTCCACCCAACCCTGAATGCTGGGGGAGAGGTGCCCTTGCTGGCCTGTGTGCTTTGGAAGTGGGTGACTTTTTGCTTCCAGGTAAGCGTAGCATGGCCTTGCTCTGCCAGTAACCAAACCCTCTCTGTGTCTCCCTTCTCTTTATACCCCTTCCTGGCCTTCTGTCTGTCTCCTGCATGTACCTTTCCTCATGCTTCAGCCAAATTAAAACTTTCATTACGAAGGTAAGGCTGTGACTGTGTCCTGTTTTGCTTTTCTCATTACTTCTTAGCTTAATGCAGATGCCTCCTTTCTAGTAGTGAGTGTAAGAACCACTGGAAAGTGTGAGAGCACAAAGGGCTTTATGGATCCTAGCATCTAGCAGGTGGTAATTGGCAACCCCACCAAGAGGAAGAGAGTAGGCAACATATTGGTTACTGGAGGTTTGAGAATATATAATCACACCCTACCTCTGTCCTAGGTCAGAAACTATGCACAAGATACCAGGTGGGTATTATAGGTCAGATCCAGGTTATTAATGAGTTGCCTAATTCACAAAGGCAGAGCTGCTAGTAAACTAGTTTTTATTTGCAACACTTAAAGCATCAAAACAATCTGTAGCCAGGTCAAAAGAAGTGCTACTGATACAGACCAATAAAAACCATCAATTACACTTCTGGTCCTATATCCCAGGAATCCCCATACATGTGTACAATAAAGTACATCTGTGTTCAATGGCAAAAACAAAAAACTAGACACTATCTAAATGCTCTCCAGTAGAGGAATGAATAAATGTAATCCTCTGTATTTTCACAGCAGCAGTTAAAAGAAATAAACCAGAAATACATATAGCCACAATCATAGACCTCAAATCAAATTATTAAATGAATAGAGGAATATATATAATTATGAAAATTGTATGGTACTATGGAAATTAAAAACATAAAATACAATACAGTGTTTATAGATAGACATTCAACAAACATTTAAGCACCACCTATATAACAGTCCATGATATATGGACACAACATACATGCACACACACACACATACATGTATACATTGGTGTATATTTTTATATGATATAGTTACAAGTGGTATATAGTCATATATTTATGTGCATTACATATTTAAACATTCATGCACAAAATATAGTTTTATTTGCTATAGTATGACTATGATATGAATTTATTAAATTTATCACCAGTATCAAAACTGAGTACATACATCAACCAAGCCCCATGCCCTGCGGGAGGGGGAAGGAATTCAGATGGTAATTTCATTTCTTAGGAGGGAGTGGTGGCTAGAAGCAAAGGTTAAAAAAAAAATTACTACTTCTTATGTCTGAGTGATTGAAATGTAGTGTTTGTTATATTCTTTATATTTTTCTGTATCTTTTAAAATTTCTAGAAGGGATCATACTCAGCGAAATAAGCCAGAAAGAAAGAGAAAAATATTGAATGGTTTCACTTATAACAGGACTGTAGGAAAACCAAATAGGAGAGAGACACTCAGTGGGGGGGGGGGAGGGGGTTGAGAGGGGAAGGGGATGGGGAGGATAAGGGCACAAAATGGAGTAGAAAAGGACACAAGGGACCACAGAGATGGGTCACAGGTGAATTGGTGGTGGATTACCCAAGGGGAGTACAAAATGTAAAAGATATAAATAACAATAAATATATATATAAAATATTAAAAAATTCTCAAAATTAAAAGGAGTTAATGCAAACAGCAGTAGGTTTGTGATAAAATGTCAAGTGGAGAAAGCAGATTACACAGTGGTCACTGGCCTTGCTGACTCCTTCCACTGCACCCCAGGATTGGCAGTTTAGGGAAAGATCATCTTCAGGATGTGCAAGTACCTGGGTATTGACCCATTCTGTCATCACCACAAACACTCCCACTTTGGGTTTCACTTGAAATCACTCCTCTTTCCAAGAGTTGATTGTCATGGCCACAGATGCTGTTGACCCCTAGTAATTGCTCTTCTCATTGCCTATTGACCAAATATTTGACACTTCGTAATTTAATTAGAGCTTCAGGACCCAGTAGGTGGAATGGTCATGGCAAATCCAGTCATTTCTCCTTATCCAGCCTCTCCTGTCTCTTCTGGGCCTCCCCCAGTTCTCACCCTCCCAAAGTGTTTCTTCCAGAAAATATGTTACATTCATCAGACCAGTGGAGTCTCAGGAGTCTTAATTCATTCCCGTGGATCAAGGTTTTCCTCCTCACCAAGAATGCAGCTTGGCCACCTCAGCCCTATCCTAGAAGAGGGGGGAAGCCAAACAGGTTCTTCCCAGCCCTAGCCACGGACACACACTCCTCACTGCTGTTGGGTCTCTCCCATCATTTCTGGCTGGTCCACTGTCTTCTGTGGGCAGGGACCCCATCAGTAGCCGCAGTTCTCTCTTGGACAAACTCATGTGCTTCCTCTTCCAAAAGCAAAGAGAAAGTGAAGGGAAGGTGGACACTGTGATCCATCAAACAGGGGAAGAAGGAAAAGAACCAGCTCAAGATGTATCTCATGCTCTCTTCTCTCTGGTCTGCCAGCCCCGGAATCTTACAAGGGGCAAACCAATGTCCATCATCGGAAAGGGAAGGGCTGAAAAAGGATTGCTGCATTTTCTAATCTAGCAAGAAACCTGATTCCCCTCTGACTCCTTCTGACTATTTGCATTTAATAAGTATAAGAAAATGAGGTGTGTGCTTAGTCTCCCCAGACTCTCACCATGTTCAGTACCACTTCTAGGGTTAGAAGCAAATCATTCTGAACAAAGCGCTCTAAAGTGTTTGTCTGGAAGGCACCTCTTTAGCAATAGACCAATAGATTAAAATCCTAGACTTGCCAGACACTGTCCTAAAGGAAGTAAGCCATTGAGGAGACCCATGAGGCTCCAGTCTACAACATGGATTGTCCAGATTTGGAAGTAAGGAGGTGGTATTTGAATTTTAGCTTTTATACCTGAGACTAGGCTACTTAAGGCATCCCTTTGAATTAAATCCATCAAATACCCTGGAAGTTATGGTATGTCTATTCTTCACTGTGAGAAATTATTTATAACAGGAACAGTTTTTATAAGATAATGCTAAGTGGGAAAGTTGTGTCTATCATAGCATTAAAATGAAAAAAGGACACACATTTGGACAGAGATTTAAATGAAACTCAAAAACTTATTGGGAAGATGGGATTGTAGGTGAACTTAAGCTTAATTTTGATTGGTGGCTTTCCATGTTGCAAACAAAAACTGTTGGGTTTTTTTTAATTTTTATTGTTATTTATGTCTTTTACATTTTGTATTCCCCTTGGGTAGCCCACCACCAATTCACCCGTGATCCATCTCCATGGTCCCTTGTATTCTTTTCTATTCCATTTTGTGCCCTTATCCTCCCCGCCCCCATCACTGAGTGTCTCTCTCCTATTTGGTTTCCCTATAGTCCTGTTACAAGTGAAATCATTTGATATTTTTCTTTTTCTTCCTGGCTTATTTCACTGAGTACGATCCCCTCTAATTCCATCCATGTCGCTGCAAATTGCATGTGTTTATCTTCTTTCCATGCTGCATAGTATTCCGTTGTGTATATGTACCACATCTTCTTGATCCAATCATCTATTTTTGGACATCTGGGTTGCTTCCATACCTTTGCTATTGTGAATAGTGCCGCAGTGAACATACGGGTGCATGTATCCTTTTGGATTAGTGTTTTTGTGTCCTTTGGGTAAATTCCCAAAAGTGGTATTTCTGGGTCGTATGGGAGCTCCATGTTTAGCAATTTGAGGAATCGCCATACAACTTTCCATAGTGGTTGGACCAGTTCACATTCCCACCAGCAATGTAGAAGAGTTCCTTTTCTCCACATCCTTTCCAGCATTTGTTGTTGCCTGTATTTTTAATGTGTGCCATCCTCTCAGGTGTGAGCTGGTATCTCATAGTGGTTTTGATTTGCATTTCCAAGAGCTCAAAAGGCAAAAACTGTTTTATAAAGTGACATTTTGGAAGAGAATTCTGGCTCCTTCTCTCAAGATGGAAATATCTCTGCTGTCGGCAAAGACCAGACCCTTGACCCACAGCTGGTGATTCTGTCAACTGCCACCAACAAACCACTGCCTGCAGGCCAAATATAACCCACCAGACAAGAATGGTTTTGACACATTGAAATGGCGGTAGGATAGTGTCTTGTGACACTGAACAATTATGGGAAATCCTAATCTCAGTGCCCACAAATAAAGTTTTACTAGAACACAGCCTTGTTCATCTTTTTACTGTATCTTTGCCTGCCTTCATGCTCACAATGGCAGAGAACATGTGAAGCACAAAACCTAAAGGATTGTCTCTCCAGCTCTTGACAGAGGAATTGCCACCTGTTCCTGGGTGTCATTTCCATGTGACATAGAGACATGAGGACCCGTATACTTTTTGCCCATTCTTCTCCTCCCAGGAAAGGGGCATCTTTGTAGTCAGAGTGCTGGTCAGAGAGAACTTGAAAAATATGTGCCTTAAAACTTCTAAAATATCCTTCTTTCGTTGGTGGAATGGGAACTAAGCTATAATAAACACTTCAAGGGAGGTTTGAAGCTGTTTATTTAATACCAGTTCTCTCTTGGAAATGAAAAGCTCAACATTCTGGGGTTCTCGTCTCTGATGTTGTGATGGTGGTGATCATTCCTATATAGGAGCAAAGGCAGCCCCACTCCCACTGCTCAATACAAATGAAACCTTTTTCCTACTGAAATAATGACATGTGAGTCTAATTAGACTAAAGCTCATTAGAAATGAAGGCAACCATTAATTGGTTTTTTCGATTGATTTTTCTAATGAAGTAAGTTGGGGAAGGAGACTTTAACAGCTTAGTTAATTATTTTTGCTTTTCTTCAGCGTTTCCTCAAAACTATTGTTATAAGTTGCTGTTGGGCTGTTAAAAATGCTGTTGAAATGCTCCCTGATGGAAGAGGCCCTGACACCTCCAGCCCTATGAGAGGGGGAGGAGGCGTGATACAAGGAGGAATAGAGAGTGGAGCAAGTGCTTGGTAGGGAGAGAAGGGAAATGGCCCACTAAATCCCTACAGCAAAATACAGTTGAGCTGACCATATTTCATTGATCAAAATGTTCTCTGGTGCCCAGAAAAATAGCCAATTCAGTCTAGTAGCACAACATAGAAGTTCTCAAGGAAAGAACTGAGTCAAGAAACTGACTCAGGAAATCCACAATTAGGAAAAGAGAGGAGGAAACTGAATCATGAGAAGGAAGAAGATATAAGGCAAGAGAATCAAAATAATGCACAAGTCAGAAACTAACAAAGCTTCCCAGGGTCACTCAGGAAGATAAAGGAAAAGAAGATGCACTCAAAGTCCATCAATCAGTCAAAAAGTAAGAGCTCACCTTATGATAAGTGTAACTGACACTTCAGACAGAAATAAGCCTTCATTTCAAAACTCTACATCTGCATTCTCCAAACATGAGAATCTTGACTGGAGAACTTAGTTACCTGACTCCATTGCAATACCTGCGAGGTTCTCTAATTCATAACTTAGAGAGTTCTGAACAACAGCAAAAGGTTGTGTTTAAGATGCCTGACTAGCATATTCTGAAAAGAGAACTAGACATAGTTCCAAGGGTGGCTTACATAGATAGTATTTTTGTAAATGAAAATGATGAATAATGAATAGTGGATCCTCATATTGACTTTGCGGTCCCTCTGTGCTTCTGAATTCCAGGCAATTCTTACAAGCAGGCTATTCCCCAGTCTCTGCTGATAATTTTGCTCAGAACATATTCTTTGTCCGTTGTATTGGTAGAGAAGGCTGCTTTTTCCAGCATGAGCTGCAAAATACTGACAACATGCTTCATCTTAAAAGTGCCAGCACTTCCTGTCTAATATCATTCACCAGCCTCCATGCCTACCCCCAGCACTACCTCCCCGCAGATGTCCGAGGGTTTGTAGCCATAGTGATGTGGGGCACGTAAGGTTCCATCAGGTATCAAAAAGACCAAGGTGAATAAGAGATATGTTCCACCCCATCAAGTAAGGGAGGCAAACATTTTGGCTAAAATCAACGATAAAACATGGTGGTGAAATGGAGGGAAACTAAGGGGGAAGAGACCAGTCCTCCTTAGAGCAACTGGAGGAATTGTCATTTGAAGAAAAAATGTTGGAACAAGATTGTAAAGAAAAAGGGAGAGGATGGAGGGGGTACGAGGGATGAGAACAAAATGTATGAAAATCCTGTGGTATATAGGAAGGACCTGTGTGTTTGGGACAAAGTGGGTGATTGAGCCCAGTGATTAGTTGGTTAATCGGCTAATTGTTTGGTTGGTTGGTTGTTCGGTTTCGTTGGTTAGCTGCTTTGGTAGTAAAGAATGCATGAATTATACCTTAGAAACCATTTTTTCTTTGGGATATTAGATTGATTTCTTAATACCTAATAAAAATGCTGCAGTGAAGATCTATGTACATGTACTTTTAACAACTTTATGAAGATATAACTTACACAGCACAAAATTTACCTGTTTTACGTGTACATTGCAGTGATTTTTAGAAAATTTACCAAATAGCTCAACTGTCACCACATTTCATTTTTAGAACATTTCCTTCACTTCTGCCTGCATGCAGTCAATCCCCATTCCTACCTTCAGCCCCAGGGAACCAATGAATATATTTTTAAAAAACATATATTTGGGCTCTTATCTTTGATGCCGATTTCTACAATTGCTATAATAAAGAGTATGAACAGCTTTATGACTCATAATACATATTACCAAATTACTTTTCAAAGTAGCCAGACCATTTTATATTGCTACCAGCAATACAGGAGATTTGCATTTCACTGTACAGCCTCAAGAATTGAGTGTCACTGTTTTTAAATAATATCTAGTTATTTTAATTTTTATTTTATTACCAAAGCAGGCCATTTTTTTCTCTTTGTGTTTTAGTCAACTGGTTTTGTTTTGTTCTGGATGAGGTTTCACTTTGTCCTCTATCACTCTTATTGAGATCTTCTGCTCAGTTTTTTTTTGGGGGGGGCAGGGGGAATGAACATCTCATAACTTTAAACGTCTACACATTGTGTGCTGCCATTATTTTTCCCATTACAAACTTTGCCTTTTTATTGTGCTTTATTTTTTTTGACATGCAAAGGTTCATTTTTACATGATAAAATTGTGTTCATTTTTAAATGTTTCCTCTGTGATCTTTTCTGTTGCTTTGAGATGAAGCGTTATCTCCCTCCGCAGAGCTTTGACAAAAGTTCAGTTTTAGATCTGTCTTATTATTGTTAAAATTGAGCACATTGACTCTCTTGGAATCTCTTGTTTCTGCTTATTCTCTTTGTAAGGTACATACTTCCAACATATCTTAGGCTGTATTGCTGGGATATCTTATTCTGTGCTGGTGATGTTTTGATGGATCCATTTTAAAAAGAGCATGTTAAAACGAACAGTCGGAGGAGGAAGACCTAGAAGGAAACCACGTTATTTGCTGGGAATGGACGGAAGGATACCGTCTGTCTGGAAAGATTTATCGTATGGTTCCAAAGGCCCAGATTAAGTTGTTCTCAGCTGTTAAACAGTTCCATGGGCAGTTTGAAAGGACCTGATGTGTTCCAGCTGAAAAGAGAAGGCTTTGTGTCTGGAATATGGTAAATGGGGTCCTGTACTACGGTTTCAGGTCCCTCTCCGGCTCCAGACCTCTCTAGGTATTTGCCATACTTTCATTCACTCAACAAATTGTTACTGAGCATCTGACATATTGCCAACTCTAGGTGCCGGGATGCAGTGCTACATAAAATGGTCTCTGCCCACTTGGAAATTTTATTCCAGGTGGGAACAGCCAATAACGTAATGGGTTACTAGATTAATAATGTCAGTTGATGATAAGTAGTATGAAAAAAAATTAAGCAGAGTAAAAATGCTATTGTGTATGGTGTGTTCAGGGAAGACAATGGGATAACATTTGAGCAGAGATCTAGAAAATGAGACATAGTGAATGGGGGAGGTGAGGGTTGGGAGCAGGCGGAGTTGCAGGAAGGAAAAGGAAGAACAAGTACCCAGGCCTCAAGGTGTCCGGCTTGTTTAAAGACCTGAGGGTAGCTTATTGATCCAAGGCATTTCCTATCTAGATAGTTTTTTAACTATAGGATCTATTTATCTCATTTTTCAGTGTCATTATTTATGAGCTATAATTTATTAAGTTCCTACCTTGTGCCCAGTTTTATAAAACACCTGATGAGTATTATTGATAATTCCCATTTTACAGACGGGGAAGATAAGGCTCCATGCTTCTTCTTGGTGACTTTCACCAGACTCTACTAGTTTGGGAATTTAGTTCGTATCTGGCTGTTATATGCTTGAAGTGTATGTATTAATAGCCAAAGGTACACATGTCTACAGATTTCTGTGCTGGCATTCAAAGCCCAGCACTCATGTATAAGCACCATGGTCTTTGGGGCAGATGTGTAAAGGTTTTTAAATATTTTGCCATAATTGTACCTTTTTGCACTTTGACCTGACAGCATTTTTTTCTTATAATAAAACCTTTTCTAATTGAAGGAAAAATACATGTCTATGTTCTGAAACTAATAGCCAGCCCTAGACTATTTGTCAGCTTAAACTCGAGAAGAAAAAGTACTGCAGGCACTTTGAAAAAAAGTTTCTTTGTTTAATCACTCTTTGTTCCCTATTAACCTAGCAGAATTTAAAATTTAGTGAATGGCCTTTTCTTCTATACTCTTAACATTTCTCATTCTCAGCCTAGACACCATCAAACAAAATCTCCTTCCCCTCGAACCTTAGGAATGTATGTTCTGTGTTGACATAAACTTTGATAAATTTCCAAGAGAAGGCTATAAACGACTCAATAGGCTGTGGAAAGCTGTACAAAAAGGGGAGCGAGTGGTCAGGGGTTTTCTGTAGGCAAAAGCTCCTGGAGATCTTTTGAGTTCACACTAAAATGTCCCTGTAGTTCTTGAAACAACCCTTCCTTGTCAGCATCCTTGAGAGTTTCCGTTCTACCAGCGCGTGGGGGCCTCCTGGGGACCTTGCTCTCTGTAGCTTCCAGTGTGTCCTTTGCACAAGGGTGGAATTGTGTCTGATAGTCCCCAATTCTGACTGCTAAGGCATCCTTACAAAGACATCCATTTTGTAGTCCCTTTAAGGGGAAAGGGCACGCTGCAATTAAGAGAGGAGCAGGGTGCCTCCCAATCCCAGCTTGCTCCCATTTCCTGCCTACCGACAGCAGGGTCCTTTAAAAATGTAAATGAGATATGAATGGTGTGTCCAGTGTGTGTTGGGGGGTCCTCCAATTACAGTCCCCTCAGGTTCTCCTTCCTCAGAATGACAGTGGGTGGCCCTATGGTAACTGTTGCTCTTGATGTGTTTTTGATTTCCAGATTTTCTGTTCACAAAATATTTGCTTCCCACAGCTGCTGGCAGGTGATAATAACAAACATGAAACATGATTGGAGTGTAAATTTAGTTATCAACTCACTACCGTCATAGCCAACAGGCCAGGGTCAGCCTGGGTCTCTTGGGCTTGCTTCTCTGATGCTTCCCCACAAGTAACAGTAACAGGACACCGCTCCTGCCTGGTGGAGTCAATGTAAATAGTCAATGAAATGATGTTGGCAGAGCAATTAATGCCATTTTCCTCCTTCTCATAATCATTTAAATCTCAGAAACACAAAGACAAAGAATGGATGTTGCAGCCTTGAGTTGACACTGAGGGTTTATAGAGATTTGTCCCTCAAAGGTGGCTGCTTTCTTATGGAACAGTCAACTTGAAGAGACTGAAATTGCTCCTGCTGCTGCAAAACTAACTCGTTTACTGAGTAAGAGACACTGCTTCGTCAGTGAATATCCCAGCTCCTGTGCGTGCATGAGTGCGTGTGTGTGTGTGTGTGTGCATGCGTGCGTGCGTTTGCTTCCAAGGTGTTCCTTGTAGATAAGACACTCCCTAACCCCCACATTGTTTGGCTGTGGCTGTGCTTCTGTTCGAATCCTCATTTAGATATGAAAAAGGGAAAAGATTTGTGTTCACCATTGAAATTTTATTTGAAAACAGGTGTTCTGACCCATCTGGCGTATGAGGCCAAGGTGGAAAGAAAGGCTCCCTGACACTATCAGATCACAGTTTATAGCCAGAGCCCCCACTCACCTGACAGCCACAAGGAGGGAGGTTCCTATTCCTAGGCCCGGGCGAGGGCATAGAACAAACATAGAGCTTATAATAACAATGATTGCAATATAATAATAGCTGCAGCCAAAATTTATTGATTACCTGCAAGATGCCATATTTTTCCTATCTAATCCAATCAGAACCCCATGAGACAGAGACCATGGTCATCCCCAGGAAACCAGAACCTGCTATTTGGGCCAGTGTCACACAACAGTGTATATGTACCATACACATCAGAAATGTCCTCTTTCCCCTCCTATATAAACTGGCCATGAAAATTCCAGGAGCCCTGCCTTTCCCTCCAACTGAACTGAACACCCATTGTCCATCTGCCTGTCTGCTCTCGAAACTGCTGAACGAGGATGTGTGGAGAGCATCCTGTGCATTTTTGGCATAGTGTTGATGTTTGACTGCATCCTGTTTCCCCTGTTGGAGAATAAGCTCCCAATGGCCGGGGCCCACAAGGCCCTCCTTCCTAGTTCTTCAACAGGTGGCTCAGAGAATGTCTCCCAAGTGTCTGAACCAACAGAGGCCCCCCTAACTGGCTGTCCAAGGGGTGACAGTGGAAGACATGCTTCTCAAGATTGGCTGCCCTGTGTCTCTGCCCAGGAGACATTTAACACATCAAATAAAACAAGCCTGGAGATGACACTGGGCTCAGACACTATGCACGGAGAGGGGTCGGGGGCAGTCGTGTGGCTGGAGGAAACGGAAACCTGCTAAATGGTGAGTCCCATTCAGAGAGAACAGCCATCTGCGGCCATCTGCCACAGGAGAAGACACCCCTCGTGCATCTACAGGCCCTGAAGACCTCGTCGTATGGCAGCCTTTAAAATTTAATTTGTCAAACACACACAGCTGCACACATATATGCCATGTGTAAAATTATGCATAAAATTATGTGCCAGGCCCTACCTATTTAATCCTCAACAACCCCATAAAGTAGGTATGTTCCTATATTCACGTGTAGATGGGGAAACTGAGACATAGAATGGTCGCCTGATCAAGAGTGCAGAGCCAGCCAGTCAAAGGCCCAGGAATGTGAAAGGATTCTAATATGCAGATGATGTGACAAAGAAACATCTGCTACATAGGAGAAATAGTCATGTGCAAAATTATTATTTTAAGTTCTTCATACTTTTTTTAGAATAAGTTCCAGTTATTTAGAAAATCCTGTTTTTAAAGAAATACCACCTCCCCCATCCAAAAATTGAAAGGTACTGTGCATTTAAAAAGGAAAAGTCAAAGGGCCTCCCTGGTGGCGCAAAAGGTTAAGTGCAGCACTGTGGAGCTATAGGCAGCTGGTGGAGCTGTCAGCAGGTGTGAGTTCGATGCCCGGCCAGGGAGATTCCCACATGGCACCGCAGACCTCTCCTACCTCGACCGCTGCTCCCCTCAGCAGAGTATTTTGGTCGATCTGCCTGTTCTGTTCCCTACTCTGTTTCTCATGAACCCTCTCACTGCCCCACACCTCTGACCTGCACCCCAGCTTGTATGCATAAATAAATAAATAAATCTAAAAAACAATTTAAAAAAAGGAGAAGTCAAAAATGCGAATAGTAACAATACGTGACTTTTTACAAAGCCCTCATCTCTGCTGCAGTTGGGTGGGTGCTTTGAGCCTGTGCTGGTCTCTAAGGAATTGCAAACCAAGAAGCCATGTGCTTTGACCAAGGCAACCTGGCTAGGTCAGATGTGGGGCTTAAATCCTAATCCTACCCATGCTTTTGTGAGTCTATAACCTACTGCACATGTAACCCACCAAACCCACGCCCAGAAAACCAAACTCTGAATCATGAGAATTGTCTTTTTGAAGTTTATTCAGGTTGGCCATCAAGGGAGTTGGTAGGATAGACACCCCCAACAGAACTGGCTCCCCGAATGGCGAGAGTGCTGGGATTTTATAAGGGGTGCAGGAATGTGAAGGAAGTCAGGGCTTCACATCTCCAGGTCCGAGGAGGTACGGGCAGCCCAGGTGACAGGGGTCAAGGTGTTTGTCTTCCCAGCAGGGAGTTTCTCAGCAGTCAGGAGAGGTTTGCTTCTGATGCCACTGTCAACCCAGAGGGACACAGAGAATTTTATTAGGGATGTAACATAATCGATTTGCCAAGGTCCCAGGAATTGAGATGGAGCCAGTTAATCATAAGGAGGAACTAGGGGGTACAATTCAGTGAGTTGACAGTTAATCCTAGAGAGGAAATGCGATTCAGTGAGGTAACAGTCCTAAAAAGAGAATGCAAAAGGTGGTTAGGTTTATTTCCACTTACTCATATTTTTCAGTCTAGGGGTATTTTCTGTCACAAAATCGAGGGAATCCGGCTCCAGAGAGGGGACGAAGCATGTTCCAGAGTAATAATTGTATATAGTCCTTAGTCCCAGTAATCTACTTGTTTATCAAATAAATCAGAAGCATCTTTGACTTTCTTGTGCTTCCCACACATACCAAGCATAGCCCTGGATATGTTATCATCTTCAATGAATCCGTGTTTGTTGTTTTTTAATCCCTGTTTAATCTAGAGTGGATTAAAACTAAGACATCCCTCATTTATACCCTCCCTTGCTGTGAAACTGTGAATTCCAGGCTTGTGGACTGTGAGCGGGCGGGATACAGCTGAAAGTGGCTTGTTGATTGTGCATTTCACTTTCTCTTATTCATGAAAAATTGGTCTCCTGTTTGGAGACCAGTCATCCATTTGGTAATTCCAAAAACTGAGTTTTGGATAACCTAACAGTAGCTCTTGCCATTATAAGATAAGGCTTATTTGGGGCTTGGTAAAACTTGCCTGCTTTGAGATTTATATAGTTTCTAAATCAATTGACCTGGTCTCTGCTGCAAGAAGACATAGACTGAGAGCAAATTGATTGCAAGGAACTGTCTCAGGCTTGGCTTTGAATTTCTCATTCACACGTTATTCTTTTCTTTTCCTCTCAAGGGTCGAGATTACTGTTCGGAAGAAGAGGATATCACATAGCACCAATTCTACCACTCAGACCCGGAGCTACTACTGTGTAAATAGGTTACACCCCAGTTGAAATCTTTGCAAAGGTCGGTTCTCTACAACGGACAGCACTATAGCAAAAGAAGATCGTTCCATAGCCTATGCCCCATTAAATTACAGTGTTTCTTAATGAACTTGCAAAGGAATATTGCTAAAAACAAAACAAAACTGTTATCGAACTTTCTTTGTTGCTGCTACTTAAAACTTGTTGCAACTTTTCACTTCTCTTGTGTCCAGGTATGCAGCAAAATTCTGCAGTCTCACCTTAAGATACTGTCAGTTTTACAGATGCTCTCCAACCTATTTTCTATAAGATGAGGTAGTGGTGAACTCAGATATCAAACTTCTATTCTAAACCGGTTCCACTTCTAAGACAAGCGTCTCCTTCCCTGTGTCCTTCCTCCTTGTCTCCCCCAAGCACTAGAACCTTCCTCCTTCTCACCAACAGTGTTGAGCTTTGGAGATGGGATGGCTGCTTTGGCAAGCCTTGTCTCTCTGCTAAGAAGAAATAGAGAAGCACTTCAGAGCATGTGTGACATAACTCCTAAGAGAGCAGCAGGTCGCTTCACTTAGTAGGTATCTTAATCAAAGAGTAAGCTTGCAACTTTGGCTTTGCTCAGATGCAAACGGAAGTGTGATCACAATCATTTTGAATCCCTCTTTCCCACTTTTTTTTCTAAGAAAATAAACATTTTACTGTTTTTATGTATCCTTGTCTTCTCCCATGCCTCCAGTTCAGTGTTTTATTATGATCCTGGGCACGTAAGAGGAGCCCTTTGCAGCGACATTGATGCTGGACCTAAATGGCTCTGTCCCCTTCTATGAAGAACATCCCAAGTGTTAGCAGGTCCGTGAGCTGTCAGAAGTGAGGGGACATCCCACGACTTTTAGGAGGACCTGAACCCGCCCTGTGGCCTTCCCTTTGGTTAGCAGATAAGCCATCCTACTTCTGAAGTCTCTCCCTCCTTACTGCTTGTTTCCCTCTTATTTGCAACACTGGATAGTACAGTGAAAAATGCCCGCCATTTACAATGGTGATGACGTTTGGAGACGCAAAAGCCAAAGCCCCAGGGCAGTGTGGAGAATGTTGACTGTGGGTTTGGTAGAGTTTATTTTTCCATATTATATGAAGAGAGTTTTCTCTTCTCAGAGACAGAAGTAATATTTTTAACAAACGTTGTCACAAGTAAATAGCAATCAATTTGTATTTTTTTAACGCATTTGATAGCTTTGATGAGGGTTCTCTTTGTTACTTTTAGGGGAGTCGCCCTCTTAAATGCCACGCCAGCAGTTCGGGCTTGGGTTTGCCCCGCAGAAACACAGAAGGAGCGCTGTACATTTCTCTTGTGGGTTGTCAGTGTGAAGGGCATGTCAGCCACTCTGCCTCCCTCAGAAGTTGGGTCTCTGAATTCTGGGTAATCCAGGGGCCACCTGCCTGGCAGAGCAAAAGAAGCTAAGTCTGTTCTAGCTGAGAAGATGAGCCTTGACTTTGAAGTCCAGCTGGACCTTGGTTTGCAAGTGTGAGATTCCTTATCTCGGTTCAGGCCCTGGGCATGCAAGGGAGGGGAAGGAAACTCAGTCAAGTGCTATAGAAAATGGACTCAAATGTTAGCAACAAAAAGCCCTTAATTCTTGCAGCCAGCAGCAGCTATTTTGGGGAGCAGCTGTGGTTGTTACATAAATAGAGATGCAGCCAAAATTTGAGGCTTTTTATCCTGCTTCAAGCAGAAAAATGCAGCGAAAGTCAAGTCACCTAGGGTTTTCAGTTGCCTCCCTTTGTATGGTTTTTGGCCAAGAGACTAAAATAGTTTTCCTCAACTGTAAGCCAACTGTTAAGCCCCACCTCAAACTTGTTCCCCGGGGACTTTGCTCCATGTGTTGGGGATGACCTTTTCCTGAGACTTCTTGTTCTTATCAAGCAAGAATGAAGCAAATGCTAATGTCTTCCCTGACTCCTCTTCTCGGTGTCTCAGACCATGTCTTCCCAGAAAGCTGCCACCCTCCACCCGAAGGTGAAACGTGCTCATATCATCTTTTACAGATGTGTTACTAATTTGACACGATACCTGTGCACACGACACCTAATGCCTCCTGGGAAGCTGATTTTTGAGTGTTTCATAGAACCTGAGGGGTTGTTCTGTGAATCAGTGGCTTTTCACCTGGAGTTCTGGCACCCTCTTTGATGTGCAAAAATGACTCCATCAGCTGACATGTTTGGTGCATCCAGAAATAGATCTGAAAAATGGGGTGGCTGAGTGGGTTGGCAGGAAACATTTGATTATGTTAGCAACACTCAAAACTGTCTGTTTTCCATTTGTTGGTTTTAATCATAAAATTGTCAAGTGATTTGTGTTTGTACTTTATTTTTTTATGCCTCCTAAAAGGGTCTACGGGAAAAATATGTTGCCTTTTGACCTCCTGTGTATCTGTACCTCCAGCAGATTGTCTCAGATACAGTGAGAAGAATAATCTAGAAGCTAGTGCTTCGCTAGCTCTTATCTCTGAGGACTTAGGGAGATGGAAGGAAAGGAGGGTGGGAAATGGTCTGGTGAAAGGAGGTAGGAAAAGGATGAGAAATGGGCTGAGAAGCATTAGCAGAGAAGAGCTGATTGAATGGCCGTGTGCCAGGTACAATTCCAAAGCCAGCTGTCTAGCGGCCTGTGGGTGGAACCAACTGTCAACAAGATTTACAGCTGGATCACGAAGCTTTATGTGCTCAGAGTTGTAAAGTTGTAAAAGTTCAGCAGTGTGTGCGCAGCTTTCTTTTGGTTGGCAGAGGTTCAGGATCATGGAGTACCACTGTCGTAACTGAATGCGTGTTTGTTACTGGCAGAGAACCTCCAGAGAGATTTTTACCTCAGTGATGCCTCCTGGCCTCAGACTGGAGCACAGTGGTGTTTCAGTCTATTTCAAGACAAAGAAGTCCAGAGACAGAAAACCAGTTCAGCCCTCAGAAACAGCAGGGACCACCCACTGGCCTGCTGGGAGACAGGCCTCTCTGTGCGCAGGGCCCTGGGCTTTGTGGACCCCATTAAGAGATGACCCGGGGGAGCAGCAGCCTGGGAGCCTAGTCCTGTGTCCTGGCCTTCCCACAAGTCAGGGACTCAGCCAGGGGCAGAAGCAACCAAGGCTGCCCCCTGATAGCCCCAGATGCAGGCCCAGGGAAGATGGCACTCACTTTGTGGTTCTACGCGATGCCATCCTGTTTAAGTTGTACTTTTGCCCTCATCCCTTCTCAAAAATTGTTGACAATTTTTTTTTTTTCTCTTTGGGCCAGACTGTTCCATCATCCTGCTAAAAACAGAGCTTATACTCTTACCTCAAGAATTTACCTCAGCAGCTTATGGTTCAGGTTATCATTGATTCTTCTAAGTCTTACTTAGACATTAGGCGAAAATGTAAAACAGCATTCCATCTCTACGAGTCTTAGAAAGAAACTTGGTTAATATGTTGGATTGATAAGAAGAAAAATTATCATATTCTTAATCTTGGAAATTATTGATTATAGCTCTGAGACTCCAGGACTCTGATATGTTCCTTATGAAAGCGAAACAATAGGTGTCTAAGGCTCTCTTCTTCCTCCTAATGTCCTCATTTAAAGAAAAAAAAAAGTATTAGATTGTACTCTGTAATTTTACATAAAAATCTCCCTACCATGCTTTCCCCCCTGGAAGGCATTCTAGGAGCTTTATTTCTTTGTACCTCTCAGAAATTAAACTTTTGTTAAATTGCTTAAACCCTGATAGAAAAATAAGACATGTTGGGGAGCAGAACTTTGTGTTTTAGGGCATATTGAGGAGGGGCCCCAGGAAGTTTGACTTCTCACCCTTGTGCCTGTGGAGAGCTCTGGGGGCAGCAGCCTTAAGGCCACAAATGCTCCCGGTAGCGAACCTTTGGAATTTCATGAATGAAATCTGTGAATTGCTTGTGCTGGCAAATGGGACTATTTTTCCAAGGGGAGAGGGAATGTCCTTGACTTTAGTCACATTTTTGTGCATCTCTGGAAAAAAGGTCAAAAAGTTGTGCCAGAAAAGGAGTATTGTAGGTGAAAGTGTTTACATTTGTGACAAACCTTGGGACTGGCTAGTGTTACCATGTTTGTTTTGACTCTCATAGCTTACCTGGGATCTAATGTAATCTTAGGGAAAGAGGAAAAGGAACAACTATTTATTATTATACTCATTTTGTGCCAGATACCATGCTGGGCATTTTAAACTATCGTGTGAGGCTCACAATAATCCTGTGATGTGACTCTGTTGCCCTGAGTTCGAAGTGGAGTGTCTGAAGTAGAAAGCATGTCTCCGCCCTCAATGCGTCTGTTGAAAGAAGGAAAGCTGTCTTTCAGATGTTCTCCACATCTTTTGACTAGTGCTATGCCCTTTGCAACACTGTGAAAACAGCCCTTCGGGGGCACCCACCTTCCAGAATCTCCCTTGCTCCTCGCAGCTCGGTCTCCTCATGGGAAGTGTTGTCTGGGCGCTCCCTCATCAGGTGAACTACACACAAGCCAGGCGAGGCCCCTGGCTCACAGGACTTTAGTGCCCAGAAGGAAGAGGCTGTGGCAAGCTAGGCACATGTCTCTCCCCTGGTCACTGAGCAGAGGGAACCTGGGCTTCCGTAGTCAGTGCCAGATGCAGCTAAAACAGCCTGGGAGCACTATGGTTTCTTTCCTGGAAGCTGTTGCATCCCCGGCTGCATGTGTCTAAGGCGCAAAGACTCACCCTGTAGGGAAGTTGGGAGCAGCTGCTCACCAAGGTTAAAGGAAAGCAATGCTGGGCCCATTGACCTGAAATCACTTCTGGGGGCAAGAGTTCGATGTCTCTTTTTATTCTTTGGACTGGGGGTCCACATTGTCCAAACTAATCTAAGAGCCAAAACTAGATGTGACTCTCTTTCAAGACCCTCAATATTTTGAATAGTCATGTGGTGGCCGGATGGTCATTTAGCAGTATGTTCCAAGGTTAGAAGAGCTCAAGAATTCCCCAGAGTTCCTCTCCTTATTGCTAATGACAAGTCCTCTAAAGATGTCTCCTGTCTCCACGGCAGCTACTACAAGTGTGGCCTAGATGGAATCTGCCAAAGAATCAAAAGAAATTCCTGTCTAAAGGGGGAGCGCATAGGAAAGTCAGCTTTCCTATGAAAACTAGCTCCCTGATCCTGTCTCTTTCTAACCTGGCAATTTTCAGACTCCCTCAAGATGCTGTGGGAGATCACTCTTGTCTTTTGGAAACCATTAAGGAAATTAAAAGCAAATTGCTTTTTTTTCCCAGAAATTTTTCAAGAGATTAAAGGTTCACCCCTAAAGCAAAGCCTCTATGCTAGTATTGTCTTTCCTCCTTACCCCAATTCTCTCTTCTTCCCTTACTAGGGGTTATTTTTAGGTCAAGCCTTTGAACTTGATTGAGTAAGATTTAGAGGCAATAAAAAGAACCCTGTAAACTCAGCCAGAATTGCCTTAGGGTCTCTAGGGTTGAAAAAAGCTCTAGAACCTTGGAGGGGGGGGGGTCTCTTGGCCTTGACCCAGAAGTGATAAACAGGCCCTATTTTCTGGCATTTCAACCCAGACCTTCGGGGACAGTTGTTACTTAACAGTCGAGTGAGCGGGGAAGTTTCACCATAGATTTCAAGCTCGCTTCAAAGCAAGAGGCAAATTTACTTACAAAAAAATAATAATAATGTGTATTTTCCTGGAGTAGAACCAAGTAGCTACTGTATTAGAACTCTAAATTTGGATGTATTTCCTTAATATATACACACACACAGAGATACATGGAGAAAATATAACTACTTTATTATTGAAATAGTCGGAGAGCTGGCTTTTGCTTTTCTGTAATTTCTAGGAGAACTTCTAGGCAAGTATCAGTGTAACTATAATAATCCCCAAGCAGGAAGTGCTCGTGGTCACTCCTGTGCAAGCTTGAGTAGCACTTGAGTAGGCTGGAGCTTGTGGCACTTGCCTCCTGCCCCAGGATGCTCCACCACTGGCAGCTGTTTGACTCCTCTGAGCCTCTGGCCCAGGTTCTGTGGCTGCAGCTCCCCAGTCCCAAGCATGTAAAGGACGCCCCCCTCAGGCTGTTTGCAGGGCTGGCCACAGCACTTCTCACACGCTCTCCCTCTTCCAACCTGGTCTTGATGGTGACATTTCCAGCAGCTGCACTGGGAGGCTCCAGCATCAGTGTGTGGAGTTGCAGCCCTTCACCCAGATTGCCCCATTGTGACATCTTTAGTAACTGCCTTGCCTACTGTAGAGGACTCATTTATGCAACAAATTATTTCTAGAGCACCTAGTAGCCCTCAGGCCCTGAGCCAATCTCCAGCAATACACTGTTGAACCAAACACAGCTCCCGCC
The DNA here is from genome assembly GCA_004024925.1 of Scalopus aquaticus. NCBI lineage: Eukaryota > Metazoa > Chordata > Mammalia > Eulipotyphla > Talpidae > Scalopus > Scalopus aquaticus. The sequence continues at coordinate 13,154 of PVIJ01009088.1, read as the reverse complement.
CTCCGGGACCCTGCCGTGACGTGAGTGGGAGACAGTGGGGAAGGGCCACTTAGGATGAGTACTGGGTATGGGAGGTATCTCTGGGCTGCTGCCAGGCCAGCTTTGGGAACCAGGGAACTTCCTGAAAGAGGTGACAGCCACACCCAACCTTGTCAGGGGACTGAGGGAGAGCGTTGCAAAGCGCCTGACAGGCTGAGGGGACAACATGGGAATGACCCCACAGAAGCAACAGTGAGGGCTGCCCAGGGCCTGCCAGCTGTAAAGTAGCTGGAGCTGGGAGCTGAAGAGAGAGGAGAGAAGAGCAAAGGATGAGGCCAGGGCAAATGCCGGGCATCCCTGAGACCCCACAATATGTGCCTGTGATTTGGGAACATAAAGGGTAATGTTCTACCCTCCAAAGCAGAGGTCACTGCTTAGGTCACCCAGAGAGGTAAGTGTGGTCTCCAGGGGAGCCAAGCTGCCCCTTCACTGCGTAAGTGCACAGCTGCTTCTGAGATGGTTTATTCCCGTGTGTCTTCTGCTCATGCGCCAACTCCTCATCTAGTTGAATTCACAGGCTTTGACTTGGACTAGTTATGGCTTAGACACAAACAAGGGCAGTTCTGGGTCTTCCTGACCAGTCTGTAGAACCACGGAGGCTAAAAATAACTCCTGGGAGCAGACAACCTGAACCCCAGTATAACTGTGTACCCTGAGATGAGCACCCGGATGCAGCAGAGGCTTCTGTCCACATGCCGCTCCACTGTGCCCGCAGGCAGCTGCCCAACCTCCCCCTGGGTTGGGCCACGCCTGGCAGCCAAGCCTCTGCTGTGTCTGGGGTGAGTATCTGAGTCCCGCCAAGGAAAGGGGATATTTTTAAAAATCAATAAAAAGCACAGACGAATTAATTGTATGCACATGGAAAATACCACCAGGCTAGAGGGCTGCCGTGGACCTCGTGGGGACAGGGAGTGCCTTTTAGGTTTGCCAAAGAACCTATTCAGAGTTGGCATTTTTCTCCCCCCACCCACCAGAAATCTAGCTAGCACTATAAGAAGAAAAAGTATGAGATGCATCAAAATACTAACCTTGAGCCAGCATGGTTCTAAAAGCTCAAGAAAAGTCTCCAACAGATGACAGTTCTCCTGTGAGGTCAGAGGTATTTGGGGCTAATGGCAGTTTCCCAGCTAAGTGTCTCTCGTCTCCTGCTCCAGATCCCAAAGGGCCCGCAACACTCCTAGGGGGTGACCTCTTTTGCACAACCCTCGCATCAGCCCCCCTGGGTGCAGCCTGGAAAATTCAAAAGCACACTAGCCTTCCAGACCCTTGGAAAGATTTTAGCTCAGACACCCACTCTTTTCCCAGCTATCCCTCTGACTCTTACTGAGGAATTTCTAACTCTGTGTCTTGTGGTTCCTACTCAGATATCCTTCCCACAGGCCCTGGTATCTCTGTTACAATCATAGTGCTGGAAACTGACAGAACATTGGCCTCAACTCAATTAGGATGCTGGAAGATCCCCTTGGGGGAATGGTGGGATTAGGGAATAGGGCGGGTTTGCCTTAGGGCGCCTTCCCCCTACTGTCTGCCCTGGTCCACTTCCCATTCACCTCTACTCCATCACCAGAAAAGACCGGAACATCCCAGGCCAGTTATCATGGGCTGTGTGTTTGCTCTGTCTGAGGGCATTTGGGTTTTATTTAGGAACAAGGCCTTATAGTCAAGGAAACCCTAGCAGCAGGGTTAGGCAGCCTTGGCTCTCAGTGAGATATCTTGGGGTATGCTCTTCTGAGCACCTGCGGGGGCTTCCTTCGGTGGGCGTGGGCACCCCCAGGGGGCCTCCAACACTCTGCCTGAGCATGAATTTTGCAAGGCAGTGGGCGCCCGCCAGTTTTGACCACACATGTCCATCAGCCAGCTTTGTGAGACGCGCTCCTTCTGTGTGTTTATTTAAAGCTTCTATTCTTGTACTCCTGTGCTAATCTATTAGACACATTATAAAAAGTGCACCACACAAAATTTTAAAAGAATAAGGTATTTTCTCACTGATCTCCTGAGGGGGCTCTTGGGTCTCCCCAGTTATGTGCACACCCCACTTTGGACACCTTGATGGCATCTGTCCTGACCCACTATGCAGGCACCCACCTATGAATAAGAAGTCGTAAGGCAACACCCCCAGGCACTGCTAATCTGAGAGACAGGGCAAGCGAACTCACAAACAATAACTATATCTTAGTCATTGAAAACCCCACCTGACCAGAGGGCTGTCCCCAGGCAGTGGAGGCTACAGGTGCTAAGATCGGGGGCCATGTGCAGAGTGGGGGGATTGCTCCATTTCCCTCTCTGGGCCCAGAAAAGAACATTTGGCAATATCCTCAGCTTTCTCGTGGTTGGAATTCTTTGAACCCTTAAAGTGCTCAGCAGTGCTACCATGCCCCACGGCACCAGTGGGGCCACGTTGCTTGAATATTATTTTTGGTTTGGCCACCAAGATATAGTGATGATTCTGTTCCACTTTGAAAAGGGTCTGAGAAAGTGTACAGGTCTAATTATATATACATATTTATACATGTGTATTTTTGTTTATTGTTACATTTTGACATTGGACTTTCTATTAAATAATTTTTAACAGTTGACATGGCTTTGTTATTTTTTATGACTTTCTTCTTCCTGGGATCTCAGGGATTTGAGGGGGAACGTGATAAATGCCTGCAAAAGATCTTGTGGTGTCCTTCCTGTCCTTCCATCTCTACTTCCCTGTACACCTGTGCATAAGGCCTCTTCCTTTCCAGTCTTGAGAGTTCTTCTGTCCTTAGAGGATATGGGTCACATCAAGCACCCACTTGGAAGGCCCTCAATTTTTTCATTCCCCTCAACCTTCAGGGATGGCCACTCAGTCCCATCAGCTTCTGCAAATTCACAGCTTCGGAGATTTGATGAAATGGCAGTATGGGCATTAGAAGTGATGTCATCAGCCTATCAGATCTCCTGTGCATCTCCTCTCCCCTCCCAGCGTAGTCCCAGCTGTGAGGCCTTGACAGGTTACTTAGCCCTCTGAGCCTCATGCACCTCACCAGTAAAAACGACACTTTTCCCGTGGGTTTGATTTGAGGATACCTCGTGGTAAATGCTCGATAAACTGCTTGTTTCGCAAGGGATCTCACTCCACCGACCCACCTTTGATGATTACACACTGTAGGCCAGGCAGGAGGTCTCCTGCATAGGGGTCAGGGACGTGAGGATGTAAGGAATGTCCCTGTCACAAGTCAAGTGCAGGGAGAGGAGTAAGAAAAAAGAGGCCCGGATCTCACAGCCTGTCACAAACTGACTACCGGGCACATTCTGGAAGCTGAAAACAGTCGATTCTCCCACTTCACTAGACTTGCAGCATCTATTGACAAGATATACACACACTCTCACATGCTACCTCAAAGCACTTCAAAGCATGCCGTCAAAGGCAGTTTCCCTGGCATCTGTCTTCTCTATGGCATCGGCCTGATAAGCACTGGTCAGACCTACCAGCCTAGCCAGTGTCTGCTCCCCACCTTTGCTCCTAGAAACAGATTTTCTTCATGACTTCCTCATGGTGTGGTGAAGAAAGGGAGGTTGGGGGTGGAGAGGGGAGAGCTCAGGGGGACAGTGGGACAGGTTGGTGACTTTTCCCAAGCTTTTTGTTCCAAGTTACAGAACTGGAAGTTCACTTTGGCTACTAAATTTTATGGGCTGTCAAACAAGGCCAAAGCCCCAGGTTTTGCCCAGAGTCAATCTGGAATCCCAGCTTGTTCTTTCAAAAACAAATGTTTCTCCCAGCAGAGGCTCTCTTGAAATCAAGAAGTCCAGTCAAGCTTTCTGAGCTCTCCCTCCCCAATCCTGTCCCCTGGTCTCCTGTTCCCCTTTAACCTTGGGTCAAAGAGGAATCACTCTGAGGAGATGGTGGCACCTGATTCCTGAGCTCTGGCTAATGACAGCATCCAGCTCACCAGCTCACTGTAGTCACTGGAGGGAAGCCCGCATGTGCTGCCGGGAGTTCTATTGGCTCGGAAGCAGATGTGGTGGGAAGTGGTGTGGGAGGGAGGGAGGAAGAAGGAAGCAAGAACCTCAATGCTCAATGCTGGAGAAGAAATGAGGTTTCCGACTGCAGGTCCCAGGAGTGAGCAAATGTTAAAGCTGGTCCAGGGGGCGGCTGGGAGGGGATGGTGCTTCTCAGGGAATTCCTGATCACCATCGCTCCTGCCACTGCCCACCACCATTCCCTGGTGGCAAGCCCCGACTCTCTAGTGGTGGAGGTATGCTAATGTCCTCATCCACCCATCAGAACCCAGCTTCTGTCCACAGGCTCCCACCCCTACTCCACTCTGCCAAGATTATTTTCCTACTCTGGTTCCTGCTGTTCCCTCACCAAGAAAACTCATGTCTCTCCTCATCATCACAAACTGAACTTCCTTTGAGGTTCTGGTTAAAATCATCCACTGGCAGGAGACCTCATCTTATGGCCCCACAGCTTGCCAATCTTCCCTGCCAAAGAGCTTCTTGGGACTCTCGGGACGGGGAGGTGAGGCTTGAGCCTCAGAAATTTCTGGTGTAAGACTTGATCTTCAGTGTGAGACAGGGCCTGGAAACCAGGCCAAGTTCAAACCCCCTGACTGAGCACGAAGCTGCTGCTGCTGAGGCAGGCCGAGCCCGGGCAGAGCCAAGGACAGGCAGGCAGAGGGTGGGGAAGCCACTAGGTTGTGGAGTGCGGGCTCCAGAGCGAGAGTGGAGCCTGTGTGTAAAGCAAGTGCGCCAGAATACACTTTATAAATAATCCAGAATTACTTCTAACAGGGAAAATTTGGACACAATCCTAATGCCCATCAAAAAGAAAATGGATAAAGGGTATTGTCTGTCTTGTATCAATGGGCAAACCTCAGAAAGTCCCTGAAAACCACGCAGAAGGTCAGTGTAAGGCCACTTAAATCAGGCTTGCAAGCTGCAAAACCACGTCACATGTTGCATGTAGATACCTGAGTGTCGTAACAGTCAGGAAAGTCAAATGCCACCTTCCAGTGTAGGGGTAGAGGGAGGGGAGCGGCACAGGGAAGGTTAACAGTGTTGTAGTCTCTGGAAAAATGAGGTGAAGCAAATGTGTAGAAATAGGGTATTTGGACAATATTCTCTAGCCAGTTGGCCCTTGAACAAAATGGGCTTAAACTGCGAGTCCACTTGAGCCAAATTTTCCTTTTTTTTAAGATTTATTTATTTATATGTATAAGAACTGGGGTGTAAGCCAGAGGTGTGGGGTGGTGAGAGGATTCACCAGAGACACAGTGGGGAGCAGAACAAGTGGAGTGACTGAGACACACTGCTGAGGGGAGCAGCAGATGAGGCAGGAGAGGTCTGCTGCGCCATGTGGGAAGCTCCCTAGCCAGGATTGGAACTCGTGATGCAATGGCTGCGAATAGCTTCATAGTGCTGGGATTTAACCCCTTGTGCCACCAGAGAGCCCCCTGAATTTTCTTATAAACAGAAAACCTAAACTAATGGCATCCATGATACAGTGCAGTGCTGAAATGTGTTTTTCGTATGATTTTCTTAACATGTTCTTTCCTCTAGCTTTCATTGTGCAAATACAGTATATAACACATATAACATACAAAGTGTGTTCACCGGCTGTCTATGCTCTTGGTAGGACTGTCAGTAACGCTGGCTGTTTATTAGTAATGAGGTTTTGTGAAGTCAAAAGCCGTCCTCAGGTTTTGACTCCCAAATTGTTCAAGAGTCAACATGCTCTTCTGCGTGCTTGGGAGAGTTTGTTGTTTTTTTTAAAGGAAGACTAGAGTGTTCTGGGGCAGCCTCGTGCCGGTGACTAGCGGTGGCCAGTTTTGGTTGGGGGCTGCAGCCATCACAGGCAAAGCATGAAAGGTGTGGCAAGGACTCTCCTCCTGGAGCGCTTGTAGCTTGGAAAACCTGTGCCTCTGCTCATAGTTTATGTCTTTCTCTCCAGTTTCCCCATAGAGATGGCGGATCCCCTGAAGTCCTGGACTATGACTTCCCTCAAAGGCCCACTGGCTCAGCAGCGAACGAGACGGGGAACTGAACAGTCACAAACATTTTCCCTCCTCCTTTCTGCTCTGGCTGAGACTCCACCAGTCTCCCTGGGTGTGTCCAAATGGGCATGAAGAATGCTTTCCATGTGGAAGTCCCCACATGGCTTCCCCGCCCCCTCAGATGTCACCCACAGCCCCATTCCCTGGCCCACAATAGCTTCCACTAGGTCTCAGAAACTGTGATCTGCAGCGTAGGGAATGTTGGAGAAAAGGGTTGGCAGGTGTGGAGCAAGCCTGGAAGACAAGTGAGAAAGTCATGTACCAGACGTGGGGACGTCCGAGGGCTCTGAGAGCTACTCAGTGTGGTTCCAAACATGAGAGGAGAGAGTCCTGCCAGCTGCCCTCCTTCCAGATTTTGGTTCCCCTAGAGTTTTTGGCTCAAACAAATGGTACTAACAGTGAATAAATGGTAAAGATTAAGAACATGCCTCCCCAAAAGAAGGTGTTCATTGACAAAGCTGCCTCATTGGTTGATTCTAAGTCAGCTTTCAATAATGGTCTCTGCCTGGCTGCACACCAGAATCATCCAGGAGCTTCTCAAACAACTTGAGGTATCAGTCCAGACCTCAAGTGGGTGAGTCCAGCTCTCTGAGGCACCTCTCCCGCATGACATGAGGTGCAGGGAGGGTTCTATAACCATCTGTCTACCCTGCACACTACTGAGTAGGACCCCAGCAACAAAACTGAGCAGAATAAGCCATTCTCAAGAGTCAGGGGATAGTAGGGTGCAGGTGTGTACACGTTCCAAGGGGCTGTGAGGCTGGGAAAAGGAGACCCTCACATTAGCCAGTGCGCTCTATGAGGAGAATGAGCAGGGAAAGGCGGGGAACGAGCAGGGACTAGATTGTCATGGAATCAACCATCCCCAGGCCTGGAGCTTAGGCTGGAGAAAGGCTCAGGGCTTCATCACACATGATTTTGCCCAAGCCATCCAGACAGAATTTCACAAAGATACTCTAAAAGTGAAACCTGTTAACGCTGCTGTCCTCACAGGAAGTGAACCCTCATACAGAGCCTTGGGCAACAGCCTAAGCTTCTCCTGCTTCGCCCTTTTCCTGAACCAGGTGCCCCTCAGCCTTCAGGCACACCCCTTATTGTAGGAGATGCACTGGGTCTAGAGCTCAGCATCCAGGGAATGAGCCCTGGGTGACAAATTGACAACACTGAACTCAGACATATCTCATCCCCTGGAGAGCCTCTGTATGAGGGAGGGGTCTCTGCATCAGTAGACCGAGAGCAGAGGCTACTTATCCTCTCTGCAGCCAAATAGACCGTTAGGGCTGACATGGGGTGGGGTTGTATTATAATTCTCATAAACAGGTCTGCAGTGGTTGATTTTCTGTTGCAAGAAGCTCATCCTGCTAAGTTCTGGAATTGCCAGCTGGTTGTTACCCAGGACACAAGCATCTTCCTGCGCAGAGCTGCCAGGTTCATGGCTGGAATTTCAAGCACTTGCTCTGATTGCTTGCAGAGTTCTAATCATTGGTATGCTCCGGTGCTTGCCCATTGACCTGACACTGGGTTCTCATGTCTGCTGCCCTATCAGGGCCGGAGAGCCTTGAATATAACCAACACAGAGAGGAGCCATAAAAAGCCATTGTATAGAATGATCTGCCACCACCCTGCTCCCAGGGGGTGCTGGCTGCTTTCCCCAGTTTTTGTGTGTCGCTGAGGGCTCTCAGGAATGTTTCTCAGAGGTGACAAACCCAGGCTGGAGCCTGAGGGAATATGAGTCTCCCATGGTCAGACTGGAATACAAATGGGATTTTTCAATCTAAAGATCAGGTTAGGTGGCATTTGTTGGGAGGGGCAAGTAAAGGAGAAACCACTCTCCAAAACGCCTTCATTCTACCAGAGAAAATTCAGGCCACTAACAAGACTCTATTTTCATTTCCCACCCCCTACTCACAGGCCTTTGCCCAAAAAAAGAAAGAGGGAAATTTAAATCAAGTGACCCTAAACCCTTTTTTATCCTGGAGATAATCTGTCTGGTATGTGCCCCTCAGCCAAGGCAGTGGGATTCTGGTGCAACAGACCCCCTATGGCTCCTGCCTCGGACCACAAAGGTGGCCTCAACCCCTCACCCACACACACACAGCTGAAAGGAAAAAACTTGAGGAATTCCCACCCTCACATCCCAGGTGAGATGACTTCTTAGCAAAAGCTAACCAGACCCTGCAGAGTCCGCGTCATTTGGGGAAGGATGCATCAAAGGCATCATTTGGTCGCGAATCAAAAAAAAATCAGAAAAGTTGCTACTTAGTGAGCAGCAACTAAATGGTCTTTCATGCACCCTCCCAGTAAACCACTTAAAGATGTGCTTTGCCTCACAGAGATTCAGAAATTTGCCAAAGTCCCACAACAGTAAGCGGTAGAGTCGATCAGGTCATCTGATCCAGAGGCCTGGCTTGTAAACCTTTGCCCACAGTGCCACTTGTGGGAAGCCTTTGGGTCAGCAAGCCATTGTGCTTTTACAAAACCCCAGTGATCCCCAGGGAAAGGGAAGGTTCCCTGCCCCACCCAAAGAAGAGTGGAGCTGGGCAGGAAGGGGAAGCTAGAAAATAAAAGATGAAGCAGAGAGAAGAGGAAGAAGACTGGAAGAAGACAGAGAAGAGGAAGAAGTGGAGAGAAAAGGAGAAAGAAGCCTGCAAGAGTCACGTGTTGCAGAGAGACATGTGAAGAAACTGCACTTGCTTAGACTTGTACCAGAGACTTGGGGGGACATGAAAGTAGACACTTGACAAAGACAGACACATGGGTGAGGGATGCAAGGGGAGGCTGACAATGGCAGCTTTTATCTTGATTTTGTTCTTTTTCTTCCAGACTTGCCTGGCCCCTTCTGCCCCTTCCCTGTGGGTTCTCATCAGAAGATGCCTTAGATTTGTGGCAAGCTTTTGGGCCTCAGCGGGCCTGCTTTGGGTCAATGCTATTTGGCTGGGCATTTACCTATGAGGGGATGTGTAACTTTGGGTGTTTAATTGGAAATTATTTTAAACTATATTCTTTCTTGTCTCTCTATAGCACACAAATTGTATTAGAGTTCTGTTCTACTGGACACTCATGCACTAGAGTATCTTCTGTCTTGATGCCGGCAGACTACAGAACCCATTTAGTGCAGGCAGAGGGGGCGGTCCCAGGCTGCCCTTCCTTCTACCTGCTAACCGTTCAGTTACATCCTTTGCCTGGCCCGCCATGGAGATACCTTCTCCAGTTTCCTCCCAGTGTGACCTATGTTGTGGTATTATTATTAAATTTAAAAACTAAGCCCCCACTCCTTGCCCAGCAAGCAAGTTTGCAAGGCCTGAGTGAATAAAGTGAATGGATGGGACAGCCATGAAAACTGGGCTGATCCACTGATGATCCCGATCATTAGCCAGGACACACCCAAGACTAGTCACCCCAACCAATCAATGATGCCTGGACTGTCAATGGAGCCTCGGGACCCTCTCTGGGCAGCAGAACTCTCCTGTCTCTCTGGCAACTTCTCTCAATGGTCATTTCAATAAATGCGCTTTTCTGTTCTCCACTCTGTCTCTTCTTCCCCACGACAGCTGCTCTAAATGCGTCCCACCTGAAGTGCATCCTTCATGGGGATTCCTGCGGCTGAGAGGCACGTGAATGGATACAGCCAGTCCTGTCCCTGGCCCTGCCCTACCAGGGCCTTCCACTTGGGGTTCCCTTCCTTCTTCCCTTTCTCCCTCACTGTCTTGCCAAGCTTTCAACCTGCTTTTGGAGCTTTTCTGTTCTGCTGCTAGATGACCTGGAGACAGCAGGGATCTGCACTGCTCCTTCAATGGAAGTCTCAGAAGGGGCTCTCTCTCCAACAGACCACTCTTGAGTGATCTCTTCCCCTAACCCGTCTGCAGCAGCCCCAAGGCCCTATTGGTTCAGGGCCCCCCTACAGCTCTCAGCAAACCAGCCTTTTGCCACAGATGGGCTCCTTAATGTGTTGTCACTGCATTTGTTTACATTTGCAACATGGTTTATTGACCCAAAAAAAAAAAAAAAAACCCGTGAAGAAGGGTTTCCCTCCCCCAGAGCAGGACCTTTGCACTGCCCCTACAGAGTCCTAGGTGCTCGCTGCTGGTTGGCTGAAACAGAAGGCGCACATGATGACTAGTAGCCAATCAGTACTTCCACAACGCCCTTTAAAAAAAAATATTCACTAGTGTTTAATGTGTATAAAGCCAAGGAAATGACAGTCCCAGACTCAATAGCAATATTCTGTATGATTCACTGGTGGGGTTAAGAGAGAAGGGGAAGAGTTCATAGCCCCCCCCCCATGAAACATGCAGAAAATCACTTCAATAACAACAGCCCCCAGATTGGCATGGGCATAGAAAGCCAGCACCACTGGATCTAGAGTGTGGGCCCCAGTGCTGGAGCGGGGAGGAAGGACCCAGACCTGAGGGGACGGAGGCCAAAGAAGAGCCCGCGAAACAGCGAGCCCATCACCTCACCACGTGATGGAGCAGCGCCGCGGCTGCCCAGCACCTCCAGGCGTCTCAGGGAGTGCCCGCGAAGCCTGGCTTCTGGGCCATGTAGACTGTGACTGTCAGGGACGGGCACAAGACACCTTGGCACAGTCCCACGAGAACCCCATGCAGTCATTACAGAGGCTCTGATAATGACACTGGATGTGAATCAGGTTCACAGGCGGGGTGACTGGGCTCTTCACCCTCCCCTGTGTGATTCTGGCATATTCCTTCAGTGAGCGCTCATGAGCAGTTTCAGAAAGCCTTCAGGGGAGTTATCTTCGCCTAGCAGTCGGCAGGGGATGCACGGTAAGATGGGACTCCGTGCCATGGGGCTGTGGACCGCAGGCTGGCACATGGTTTAGAGACTGAGTATGCCTAGTAATTGAAGAGCACTCCACACTGTCCTCACACCACTGGCACCCAAGGCCACCCTTGTGGGAACAGCCTGACCGCTTGCCGACCCAGAAACTGGAAAGCTCATAGGAGCCCGGGGCCCCTTGCCTCGCCAGCGCCTGCTCTGAGGGCTTCAAAGCAGTGACCCCATGTGACTGCGGCAGCCTGTTGCCAGGGTGCCCATTCACTGCCTCACTGGTCCTCCCAACACTGGCTCCTCTCCCCAGTCTCGGGCCTGGGGCTCCCCACCTCTTCACAGGGGACTTGCAGGTTTCCAGTTGCTGGGGTCCAGGCTGCTGGGAGTGATGGAAAGCCTGGGTGGGATGGTGAGGCAGGTGATGGGGGCCCCAGGGGGCAGTCAGAGGTAAGGACTGATTGTTGAGCAGCTTTGAGTGGTGGGGCGCGCTGTGGGATCTGCCTGAGGCGTCTTCTGAGGTGGCTGCAGGATAGACATGCTTGGGAACCCTGCATTCAGACTCACCGCAGGTGTGTCTCTTTTTTTTTTTTTAAGAATTTTTATTTATTTATGTATACAAGCTGGGGTACAGGCCAGAGGCGCGGGGCGGCGAGAGGGTTCACCAGAGACAGAGCGGGGAGCAGAACAGGCAGATCAGAAATACACTGCTGAGGGGAGCAGCGGGTGAGGCAGGAGAGGTCTGCCGCGCCATGCGGGATTCTCCCCGGCCGGGCGTCGAACCAGCATCGCCATGGCCAACAGCTCCACAACGCAGCGCGTAACCGCTGCGCCACCGGGGAGGCCCAGGTGTGTCTCTTTTAGACAAGAGATCGCAAGGTCAATTTGCCCACGGACACGGTGTTTATGGGCTGCTCTCTGTGGACCCTTCTGCCAAACTGCCCTTTCTAGCTCAGCACCGCAGTGCTGTGTAATAAGATGCCCCATCCAGGATCTCCTTCTGCTCTGTCCTATTCAACTCGGCTGGCAGTCCCAAATCCCCTGTTGTCACCTCTGGATCCTCACTCAGGAGGAGAAAAGCTGCGCAACACATGATCTGGTGAACATCTGGTTCTCCTTCAGGTCCCGCAGCCAAAGACCATCTGCAGCAGGTGGTAACGGGCTGGGGTGTGTCAGTGCTTCCCCCGCTGCCGCAGCTCTGGGAGTTGTCCAGCAGCCCAGCTCCGACACCAAGCCTTGTTCTCCAAAAATCCAGGGAAATCTTCAACCTCCAGGTCAAAGGCCGCCGTAAGTGGACATTCCGCAGACATCTTTCTCTTCCTTGTACGGCTTGGGCAGCAGCGACCAAGACAGAGTCTGGCAGGGAAAACCTCCTGGGTGTGGGCATCCCAGACTCAAAATACTTGGCGGAGTGCCCTGTGGATGTCGCAGTGGACTGCGAGGACCAGGACTTTCTGGGTGTTTTTCTGCCGCTGGAGACCCCGGCTTTCCCCTGGTGAGCTAGGTGCTTCACTGCTGCTGCTGCTCTTGTGTTCTGGGAGTAGCTCTGCAGACCTAGCAGGAGCTGGGCAGAGGCAGCACTGATACTAAGCTTGGGAATTCTTTTTTCTTTTCTTTTATATTTTTGTCATTTTTTGAGCTCGGAAATTCAAACCTGGCTCTTGAACATTACAAAAGCCTTCATCGACATCATCATCTGGTATTATTAACTACTACAGCTGGGGAGAGGGAAGAAGGCAGGGAGACACTCAGGTCTGCCTGGTGCCCCCGCAGGCCTAGCCTGGTGCCTTGGCCCCCTAAGTCCCGAGCTCAGGGACTGGATTAGTTTCCTGGGCAGAGGGGTAGTGGAGGCAGGCTTTGGTAGGGCAGGTGGCATTATTGAATCACCTCTGATGAGTAAAAATACTCAGTCCCGCAGTCCCTGTGAGCTAAGAATCCCAACCCCCCACGTGTCCTGTGGTTTCCTGGCTGGTGGGTGGTTGCTTTCCCCCTCAGCCTCTGGCCAGCCCTGCTTCTCACCCCAGGGCTGTGGCTTAGGGAATGTTTTGACTTAAACCACTCAGACCAGTGGTGGTATTTGGAGCTGTGAGAGCCTTCTGTGCTGAAAGGAATCATGAATGGTCTATTTAGAACCTGCCAACAATGCGCAGTACAGAGAACAGGTAGCCACTCTGTTGCTGAAATGTCAGCTTTCTGAGGGTGCCCCCAGGGAGGCAGTCGTGTGGCAGTCCTGCCCCATTCTGCGTATTCCATCTGGAAGACCTCCCATCAGTGGGGGCAGCACTTCCAGAGGCTGTAACTTTG